>PVJA010005914.1:0-64412 GCA_004027025.1 Myocastor coypus
AAAAAAAAAAAAAAAAAAAAAAAAAAAAAAAAAAAAAAAAGAACCCTTCTCCACTGCTGGTGGGAATGCAGATTGGAGCAATCATTATGGAAAGCAGTGTAGAGGCTCCTTAAAAAACTAGAACTGGAAATCCCATTCAATCCAGCTATCCCCCTACTGGGAATTTTCTCAGAAGAACTGAAAACATCATACCATAGCGATATCTGTGCACCTATGTTTATAGTAGCCCAATTTGTAATAGTCAAATCTTGGAAAGAACCAAAATGCCCATCATTTGGAGAATGGTTAAAAAAGATGTGGTATTTTTATACAATGGAATATTACTCAGCTATAAAGAATGATAAACTGGAAGACTTCATATATAAATGGATATATATTGAACATATACTCATAAGTGAAATAAACCAGATCTACATCTGTAAATACCATGTAGTCTCCCTAGTATAAGAAATCTAAAGAAGAAATAGAAATGGAAAGGCATAACACAGCTGAATGGAAATCAAAAACTCTTGAAGCAACACTAAAACTATGCTTGGAATATGTGTCATTCTGAACTTTTAGATGTGTACTGCTTCTAATGTAAATTTGGTTACTGTTATAGTCTCTCTCAAGTAAATGGTTGGTTAACAAAAAAAAAAAAAAAAGGGGGGGGTATTAATTGACAATAAGAGACTCGGCAAAATGCCATACGCTTGACAGGCTACAATTTTGTTCATCCTGCTGGGCGTGGTGGCGCACGCCTGTAATCCCAGCACTCGGGAGGCTGAGGCAGGAGGATCAGTGCGAGTTCGAGACCAGCCTGGGCTACAAAACTGAACCCAAGGCCAGCCTCAACTGCATAATGAGACCCTGTCTCAAAAAGACAAAAAAAAAAAAAAAATTTTGTTCATCCTTAGATTTCTAAATGTCTGTGTAAAAATGTGTAATTGCTTTTATCACATTCTATAGAGATTTATTAGAATATCAATGATTGAAGGAAAATATCAATGTCAAGCTAAGTCTCAGATGTTTGATATTCAGAAAGGCAGTGATGTTGAGCTCAATTACCAATGTTATAGAGTAATAGTATCATGAAGCCTCTCTGCTGGAGGGTTGAGAATGTAAATTAACAGACCAAAAATTGGAGAAAAAGAAGAACTACCAGGATAGTTGTCATTTTGGCTCTAGCCATTCAAGGTCAGTGAGGACTCAGGACATAAGAGAACCTGTGCTGTAACATCCTATAACGCAGTGGTTTCCAAAATTTTCTGGTCAAGGAGATTATGGGACTGCAGAGGAAAGGGATAAATAAAGTATAGTGTGTCTAGGGAGAGTCACCTGGGGAGAAAATATTCCCTTAGGCTTTCACAGAGAGCAAACTGGTCAAGCAATGGCCGTGACTTGTCCCTATGGCTGACACTGACAACAGTTCTACAGAATACTGTGTTTGGTTCCAAAGTTAATCCTGAGGAGATGTGACCTTGGAAATTACAAATGATGAAAGTTTTGTTAGATAGGTCTTGCTTTAACTTGCTCTCGATCACCCAGCAGAAAAGCTTAATTATGAGGCTAAAACGCAGAGCTAGATTAGTATGGTAAGCTGTAAGAGGCTTAAATCAACAGCCTTCAACATTGCCAGTTTCACCAGTAATCCACTGCCATTATGAAACATTGGACTATGTATACAACTACTTCCTCTTAGTTCAAAGAGAAGAAAATTTTTTCTTTTTTTTTCTACCAATATTGATTAGAAAATTTATCAGTCTACACCCTGTGCTCTGTGTAACTTTTATGAAGACAACAATATGCAATGTGTCAATTATTGCGAATGTACTACTAACATGTTTTAAAACTCTCATATTGTTATCTCTTATTAAAAGTAAAAAAAAAAAAAAAAAAAGCAATGCAAAAGGCCTGCCAGGTAGCTCAGCTGATTAAAGCATGCGATTGGGCAAAAAAAAAAAAAAAAAGTTCATATCCTTGTACCCAAAAATATTCCTTCTAAAACTTTTTCCAACAAAAATGGAAAATAAGAGGAATGTTTATGCAGAAGTGTTTTTTACAGTTTTATTTCAACAGTGAAAAAATATTGACATATATTCCATAATAGAAAAGTGGTTGAAATATAACAATTTTATGTAAATTAACATATAGATGAATATTTAATGACATGGCAAGTGTTTGTGTGTGTTATACAGTATTGGTACCATAAATATATATACCAAGAATAGAATTATAAAAAAAACTTCCTCTAAAGATTAATGCAGATTATCTGAATGAGAAAAAAGAATTACTAGAATTTTTTGTTTACTTCATGTAATTTTTTCTACAATGAGCATGTATCATTCTTATGGAAAGAAAAACATTTTTCTTCTCCCTAAATGTGTAAGGTAATACTTAGATCTTAAGTATCTCATAGCCTTCTTGAAAACACCAACACATAAGCAAGCAAAGGTAAAACCAACAGTTAAGTGTTACTGGAGAACACTGGGATGTTCACAATGTTTTTGCACAAGGGATAAGACAATCTCCTCTATGTCATTAAGGTTTTAGAATGTGTAATGCTTAATCATGTATCAAGCATTTCTTCTCATATTATCTCATTTAAATTTTACAAAGTCTAAAATAAAATCAGATAGAATAGGGCTCAGTGGTACAGTGCTTGCCTCCCCTGTGCAAGGCCTTGGGTTTGATCCCCAGGATTGCAAAAGCTAACATAAAATTTATAAAATTTCTGTGAGTAGATGTCATTTATATTTATATTTTAAAATTAAGAATGCAAAACACAAAAGAGTCAAGTGACTTTCTTAATGTCACAAATATAGTGACAAAAGTGAGGTCTTGACTTTAGAACTTCTAATTACAAGCTCAGTGCACATACCACAATACCCCAATCAACAGAAGACCAATATCACAAGCATTTATTGAATACATCTATAATGATAATAAAAAGAAATGAGAACAACAATAATTACAAAATGCTATTATTTGTATATAAGTTGTACCAATGACCCAGAAACTTAAGAAAAACCCTGTAGAGTACATGGTACTACTTTCATTTGACAGACAAGGAAACTGAAGTTCAGAGAGATCATTTAGTAAGTACCAGGACTGAGGTTCAAATCATGTGAATCTGTTATCATACATTGCCTTGGCCATGACCCTTACTTTGTGTGATAGAAGAATGGAACAAACACCAGTCCTGCTCCCAGGAAGCCTCAGCATAATTGTGGAGATGGCAAAGATATATCAGTGCATCATCAGAACCAGATGAGGAATACAGAGAAAATGTGTGTCTTAGTTACTTTTTACTCATTGCTGGGAAAAATACCCAACACTCAAAATGAAGGAAGGAAAGGTTTACTTAGCTCACAGTTACTGGAGGTTTCAGTCCATATTTGGCCGGCTCCAAGGCTGATTGGCACATGGCAGACAGCAGCAGTTCATGGCAGCAGAACAGCAATAATATGGCAACAGAGGCAATGGAACAACCAGGGAAGCAGAGAGCAAGAGCTTCCAATCAGGGCAGCAGAGCAACAGCCTGAGTCTGTCTCTCTGTCTCTCTTTATACTCCAATCAGACTCTCTGCCTTAGGATATCTACCCTAGACCATACCCATAGTCCCAGCCATACTCAGACTGATAATCCCAGAAGTACTTAAAACACATAATCCCAGGGATCATGGATCAAGTCTCAAACTCTAGATCAGTACTAAAACACATAATTCCAGTGACTCAGGAGTCAAGTCTGAATCTATAGAAGTCCCTGCCCATGACTGCATCAGGCTTTGGGGGGACAACTAGACATAAAACATAACATTCCACCCTTTGACCTCCAAAGTCTGATACATATCCCTTTTTACATAAGACATTTTAGTCCATCTGGAGTAGATGCCAAAGTCCCAACAGTTTCAGCATTGCTGATTCCCAAGTCTCCTCCAAAATCCAATGAAACTCTCATCTGTGAGCTCCTGTACAATAGAAAAGTTAAACATATCCAACATTCAAAGGCATAAGATAAACATTAGAATTCCAAAAGCTGCATAAAACAGGGTAATACAAAATATTGGGACCAACATATGTCCAAAATCCAGCAGGGTAAACATTAAATACCATAGTTCCAACTGGAGCATCCAAAGCAGTCTGCACTGAGTTGTGGGCTCCCTGCAGCTCTGTCCCTGAGGCACTCTTGGTGGCAGTTTCCATGGCTTCTCTCTTAGGCCAGATTTGCTCCCTCTTTGCATGATCCATGTTCCTGGCTTTTCCAAACTTCTGGGGTTTCCACTGAACAGGCTTTTAACTCTCTGCTTTACACATTGCCCTCTCAGGGGCACACTGTCTGGCCTCTCAGGCCTTCTTCTTTATTTTATTTATTTATTTATTTATTTAGTCTTTTTGCAACAGGGTCTTGCTATGCAGTTGAGGCTGGCCTTGAGCTCACTTTTGTAGCCCAGGCTGGTCTCGAACTCACACCGATCCTCCTGCCTCAGCCTCCCAAGTGCTGGGATTAAAGGCCTGTGCCACCACGCCCGGCTAAGGCCTTCTTCTGAAATTGAGGTGGAAGCCTTCTTAAACTCAGAACTCCCGCATTCTGCATATGCTTATGTGGATGATACCAAGGGTTGCTGTTATTTGGAGCAGTAGCTGGGTCTCCTTCTCTCTTGGCTGAAGGGGTCGAGGGCCTAGACCGCTGAGCACTCTGACCCTGATTCAGAAAAACATATTCTCCGTGCCATTTTGGAACCTGGTTTGGCCGTGGCCGCCATTCTGGTACTTGGGTCTCTGGCTTTCTTTTTTTTTTTTTTTTTTTTTTTTGTCTTTTTGAGACAGGGTCTCGCTATGCAGTTCAGACTGGCCTTGAGCTCACTTTTGTAGCCCCGGCTGGTCTCGAACTCACACCAATCCTCCTGCCTCAGCCTTCCGAGTGCTGGGATTACAGGTGTGCGCCACCACACCCGGCTCTCTGGCTTTCTTCACAAGGCAAAAATCTCTTTCCCTTGCAATTCTGAGGCTGCAAAGGGTGGACAGCTGCCACCTCTTGTGATGCCCTCAGACCATTCTTTTGATTCTCTGGTTCCTTCCCAGCAATGGAGATCCTTTTAGCTCCATCTTTGCAGTCCACAGCTTTCCTGATGTTTCCTTTCTGGCCAAACTTACATTTTAAATCATCCTTCTTGGATCTTTGTTCTTGATTTTCAACATAAATCTGGCTAAAAGCCACCAATAACAACCATGCCACTGCCCCAGTTGCTTGCTGCCTTGAAATAGCTCTTGAAAGATTAATCAGCCCACCATGCTTAATCTCAGTCTTAGGCAAAGTCTCTGGGCATGAGCAAAATTCTGACAGACTTTCAGCCAATCCATAGTACAAAACATCTGGAGTCCAACAACCAATGCTGTCCTTTTTCCCAGCAGAAACCTCCTCAACCTGATCTTTACAGGCAGGCCTTCTGTCAGTCTTCTGGTCTGAGTTCTGACCAGAATCTCCCAAATGGAACAGCCGAAGCTATTCCAGTGCTTTGCTTGTAGACGACATCTCTGAAATTTTCCTATCTCTTCCCATAAGCCATTCCCAAAAGCTTGTAACCCACATGGTCAGGTTAGTACTGCAACAACCCCACTCTCTGGTATCAAATTCTGTCTTAGTTACTTTTTACTCGTCGCTGGGACAAATACCTGACAGCCAAAATGAAGGAAGGAAAGGTTTATTTAGCTCCCAGTTTGTGGAGGTTTCAGTCCATATTCAGCTGGCCCAAGGCTGAGAGGGAACAGAGCAGAGAGCATCCAGTTCATGGTGGCAGAACAGCAACAAAATGGTGACAGAGGCAGCCAATCAATCAGTGCAGCAGAGCAACAGTAACAGCTCGAGTCTGCCTCTCTGTCTCTCTTTATATTACATTCAGGCTCTCCACCTCAGCGTATCTGCCTTAGGCTACACCCATAATCCCAGAAGTACTTAAAACACATAATCCCAGGGATCATGGATCAAGTCTCAAACTCTACATCAGTACTAAATCACATAATCCCAGTGACTTATGAGTCAAGTCTCAATCTATATAAGTCCCTGCCCCATGACTGCACGAGGCTTTGGGGGGGGACAACTAGACATAAACCATAACAATGTGCTTCCCAGGCTCAGATAAAGTAAAAGCATAATGGTTTGGGAAGTTATGGAGGATGTCAAAGCAGAAGTTGTGTATTTAATTAGGAAGGCTGAGCACTTCAACAAGTAATCCCAAAATACCAGCAGCTTGAACAAAAGGTTTATTTTTTGTTACTGGTACATACCCATTAGTACTGGCTGGGTGTTATGCTTCATATCTTACTTATTCTAGAATAAAGGCAGGCAGAGAAACTACCAGAGAGAAAGGATGCATGTGAATCATGTGTTGGATTTTTTTAAACTTCCACTTCTCCATTTCGTGGCCAAAGCAAGACAAATATCCACACTCAACTTCTGAAGGATAAGATAGTAAAATCCAAGGTACTGGGATATAGCTTGGCAGTCTAAGCACCTGACTCACAAGCACAAGGATCTAGGTTCAATCCCTGGTACCACAGGCCATGCTGGCCCCATGCCGAGCCAGCCACCAAAACCAGGTGTGGTGGTGCACACCTGTAATACCAGCACTGGGGAAATTAAAACAGGAAGATCACTATGAGTCTGAGTTGTATAGTGAGACCCTGTACCAAATAAATAAAAAAGAAAGTAAAGTCAAGTAGTACACCCAGGAAGATAACAGAAAAGACATGATACATAAGGTCTATAAAGTCTATAAGGAATTTAGGTGCATTACCTGAAGATTTGTTTATTTGGCATTACAAAGAAAACAGGGATACCTTTATAAAGAAGAATTTTCCAAGCAAAAACAAAGGAAATATATTTTGGTAATAGAAATAATTTTGCTGCTAGGTAATAGAAAGGATTTTAAGAATAGTGAGAAATCTGTAAGTGATAAAGTTATAAACAGCTTTCAATGTTTTGCCACAGGTTATGGACTTAGGGCAGTAGTGGTGAACCTGTAACAGTTTGTATCATTGAATGCTCTCAAAGGTTGGCCATTATTGAGTTAGGGTCAAACATTTTGAAGCAGAGGATTAACATAATTAGATATGAACTTTATAAGATCACTTTAGCAGTGCTGTGTAGAGTGGAGTAGAAAGAGAACACTCAGGAATCATAAGATCTTTGCAATGGTTCAGGTAAATAAGATCCAATAAGGATTTGAATTGAAGTGATAGCAATAGAGATGGAATAGAAACAGATTTTAGTGAAATTATAAAGCATGATGACATGTGGTATGCAAAAAGGTGAAAAATGAAGGATAACCGTTATGTTTCTGCCAAGGCTCAGTTTCTCCATGTTCTTAGCAATTCAGCTCTGACTCAAGCTGTAAAACCTGATCCAGCAAAATAAAAGTTGCATTTAACACAATTCAACCTTCTTAAAGAGTATAGCAATTGCCATGTCCTATTAATTAAACAATCTTTGAGCTTCTTATTCTTCATCTGAATCAACTTACCAGAATATTCCTGTGACCACATATAGCACTAGCATACTTTACCCTAAGAGTTCTGGCAAATACGGTACAATGTTCTCCAGTTTATGAATTAATGATTGGAAGGACATATGGATGGATGGATGGATGAGTGAACATCTAACATTGGAAATCTTAGGCATTATGGACAGAAATATTTATTGCACACTATATTTATACAAAAGCTCTGCCATTATATGTACCTAATAAATTGCAGTAGCATTTGATCCACTTCTCTCATGCCCTTGCCTGTGCTTTCTGAGCTCCGCAAACTAGCTCCACAGACTTCAACTGATCTATAGGCATAGGACCTACAACCTGTCTTGTGGGATTTAGAATTAAGTTACCTTTCCTACTTTAGAGGCCCAAGCCTGTATGAGCTACTGGACTGCCATTTGGTCTCAGTTCTTCTCACTACCCCAAGTTAATCCTATTACTCTCAGAATGCCTAGAGCCCTGTCTGCCTGGAGCCTAGCCCTGTGCTCTAGCTCTTTGACAGGAGAGGCCTATAACCCAATTGATGCCCAGTTAATTGGAAATCCTGATACATAATCATAAATGAGTTCAGACATGAAATCAGTTTTATCTCTATGGTCCTAGTAGATGGTACAAGGCTATAGACAGTGTAGATGTTGTTTCTGAAAAAGGGGTATCTTTTATCTTTTTTTTTTTTTTTTTTTTTTTTTTTTTTTTTTTTTTTTTTTTTTTTTTTTTTTTTTTTTTTTTTTTTTTTTTTTTTTTTTTTTTTTTGAGACAGGGTCTCTATGTAGCTCAGGCAGACCTTAAACTCACTATATCACCCAAGCTGGCCTCAAACTTTTGACAGTCCTCCTACCTCAGCCACCTGAGTGCTGAGATTACAGGAGTATGCCACCACACCTGGAAGAAAAAAAAAGGGGGGGTATATTATTTTACAATTAAAGGTATGGTTATTGGAGTTAGGTTTCTGGATGTGAATTCTCCCTGTGTGACTACAGTAAGGCATCCTCTAAAATAGCTTTTTTTGTGTGTGGGACCAGGGCTCAAACTCATGACCTTGCACTTGCCAGGCAGTCACTTGTGCCACAGAGCTATCTCCCCAGCCCGTAAAATAGCTTTTAATGATTGCTCTCTCCTAACATTTATGCTCCTGTTCAATTACCTTAGACAGTTTACCTTTGGGGACCTTAGTCTATTCAACTATAAAATGGGAATAATAAAAACACATACCTCACATAGTTCTAATAAGGATTTTTTAAATTACATATAAGATAGTCAGAGCAGTTCCTGGTACAGAGTAAGCTCTATACAAGCATCAGTTATAGTTGCATACTTCCGTGAGTCAGCTTCCCAACTTGAATGAATACATCTCATGCTATATGTCACTTCCCTCTTTAATCGAACTTGTCCACAGCTGTCCTCAGTCAGTCTCAATATGATGTTTCCCCTAAAAAGCAGCAACATGGCCTAATAGAAAGGGAATGGATTAGCTTAACAGTGAAAAATGACCCTCCACTCTGCCATTAATCAGTCTTGTCACTTGGGACAGGTTGCTTATTTTATCTCTTAAAGCTTGGATCCTTACATATGGAATAGAAATAAAATTCTATTTTGTAGGGTTTTTCTTTTTGGTACCAAGAATCAAACTCAGGTCTTGGCACTTGCCAGGCAGGTGCTGTGCCACTGAGCTATATCCCTGGCCCTATGGAGTTCTTCTTAATAAAATAATTTTTAAATGGATGACTCATCATATGTAGCTAAGGGCCTCAGACTGTGGTGTTCCTACCTCATCCTCTTGAGAGTTGGGATTATAGTTGTGTATTACTATGCCTGGCAAGATTTTTAATTAAAAAAAAATCTTTTATTTATTTAGAACAGAGTCTTGCTATGCAGCTCAGACTCATTGTGATTCTCCTGTCTCTACCTCCTCAGTGCTGGGATTATAGGCATATACCACTGGGTCTGGTTTCAGTGGTTGGCTCAGCACACCTGGAGTTCTTGGGGCCAGGAAGCCATGCAGTACCAGGGATTAAACCCAGGTCCTTGCACTTGCCAGGCAGGTGCTTAGACAACTGAGCTATCTCCCTAGCCCTTACTTTTTATTGGTACATATTTTCAGTACCTAATGAGTGCACATCATGGGAAGATGTTACATATACATAACACTTAAGTCTTTTCTCATCCCTTTCCCCTTCTCTTCCTCTCCTCTCTCTTCATCTCTTGGTCCTCTTCCCTTTTTCAAAGATCCATCTTCCTGTCTCAATCCATCTTCTATTTTGCTACTTAAATTATTTATACTTTGGGTTTCTCACCTAAGAAAAACCATGCAATATTTAAGCTTGTCTGTCTGATTTGTTTTACTTAACATTATGGTCTCTAAGAGTATCCATTTTCCTACAAATGACTCAAATTCATCCTTCTTCATAGCAGAGCAGACTCCATTATGCATGAATACTACCTGTTGTTTATCTATTTATCTGTTGGTGAACATAGAGGCCATTTCCAAGATTTAGCTATTACGAGCTGTGCTGCTATAAACATGAGTATACATGTATCACTGTATTATTATCTCTTTAACTCCTGGAGGAAGATACATAGAAAGGGAATAGCTGGGTTGAATGAAATTTCTATTTTTACCTCTTTGAGGTCTCCATACTGATTTCTATAATAGTTGTACTTAACTTACATTCCCACCAATAATGTAGTATTCTGTTTTCCCCACAGCTCCACCAGCATTTATTATTACTTGAATTCTTGATAATATTCATTCTTTTTGAAGTTAGATGGAATCTCAGTATTGTTTTGATTTCTATTTCCCTAATGGCAAGAGATGGTGAAAATTTTTTTGTGTATTTACTGGTTATTTATACATCTTCTGAGAAGTGTCTATTGCCAATATTGTTTCTGTTGCCAATATACTTCACTGGGTCTCCTATTTGGGGTAAATTTAATGTTTTATTATTAGCATTTGGCAACAATAATACTAACTATGACGTAGTTGTAAGAATACCGGACACAGTATTGATGCTCAATAAAACTCTCAGTAGTGGCTATAACAGCAGCCACTACTAAGTTTTATTATTACTGTTGATACTGTTATTGTTACATTAGAAAAGCAAGGCTGGAAATAATGTCAACTTTTATTATCCTGTGCTCAGTAAAACGTAGACTAGAAAAGCCCTCCTGAACGTCTTTCTTTTATGTTTAGAATTTTTTTTATTTTTGTGATGCTTCAGATTGAATTCAAGGTCATCCAACCTCAATTAATGAGATAAAGACGGTAGCTGCAGGCATCTCACTCCTAGATGGAGACTTTTCTGGAGATGACCTAGTTCTCCTAAATTTATAAAATATCTTACATGGAGAAGCCTTTGAGTGAACTTCCAAGGTCCTTGAACAGCCCAGCCATTCAAGGCAGAGTCCTGCCTTTTTTCAGTAGTCCCTGTCTTGTTTTGTTAACTAAAAATGAACTGCCCAGAAAAGACCTTTTTTTTTGGGGGGGGGGGGGGGACCAGGGATTGAACTCAGGACCTTGTGCTTGCCAGGCAAGCACTTATTCCACTGAGCTATCTCCCTGGCCCCAGAGCTTTGTCTTAATCCCTAGAGAATCTCAAATTCTGTGAGAGCTTTTAATGCTGCTGTAGCCCTGAAATTATACCATTTGTTTCTTATTTAGCCTTCATAGTCCACCCGTTTGGGAGATTTTTGGACCCACTCATTCCACAATAAATAAAGGATAATATTGATATGATACTCTTCTAACTGGTCATAGAAAGAGAACTAAACAGGAGATAACAAGGAGGAAAAGGAAAGAAGAATGACTCACTGAATACCTAAGGAGAGAAGGAGACTACATCATCTTGGACAATCAAGTCACTCTTGGCAACAGACATGCCTTGCCTTTCATATGGCTGCAGCATTATGACAGAGATGGACACTGGAGTGAACAAACAACTATCTTAGCCTGCTGTGGCCCTGTTAGTGTGGTGAGCACACACATAGGCAAGGGGACAGGAAACAATATTAACTAAGGGCCTCCTGTGCAGAGTGCTTCAATTTATGCTTTATGTAAAGGATGTCACCTATTATTTGTAGCAACAAAATAAATCTGCTAGTTGAGCAGTTATGTTCCAAACATGTACTAAGCTCTTTCCTCATGTTATTAATTTTCAAAATAAAATCTTGTTATCTCTACTAATGTACTAAAATAGTGTTAATTCTATTTATAGGTGAGGAAAAAATTAAAGAATTTGTCTAAGATCTTCTAGCCAGCTGATGGCAGATCGTGAATCAAACCCAAGCCTACCTAATTCCAAAGCCTGTGAAATTTCCAAGACACTTTTTACCCATTTCTGTTAATTGTTTTTTATTTTTATTAATTGTTATAGTAACATGAAACAGGTCAAGTTTGAGTCCCCAATTTATATGAGTTAAATAAAAGTCATATAAATTAACTAAAATGCTATATAGAATCTATGAATCAAGCAATAAATACTCAGGCTTCAAATTCTATCTTTTGATCAAAACCTATGGAATTTTCAACACTGCCTACAGTCTATACAGCCCACAATATTTTGGGTTGTTTGTTTTTTGAGATAGTATCTTACTATTTTGGTCAGTCTGATCTTGAATTCGTGCTCAAACAATTCTCCTGCCTCAGCCTCAAGTAGCCTGGGCTCCACCACTGATGTCTTCAATCACCTGTCTCAGAGACCTTGACCATTAGCCGAATTACCCTAACAGGAAGAGAGAGTGGAAATTTAATGAAGGAAGATGTATGGGAAATCCACTGAAAGAAGTTAGAGGAATGGTACTTTGGTATTCAACTATCTGGAGTACATAAATAATTTGTCTTATCCTTTTCTTCCAAATTTTCAAGGGGTATTGATTCTATGTAAAGAGAGACAACAGATGAATATAACACAGTACTTACATAACATCAGTAAGTATCTGTTGACCACAGAAGATAAACCTCATTCGATATGATTCTGCAGCAAGACAGGGTCTTTCCCATAAAACCCTGCCAGTGCCTTTCCTTGAACTAATGCTCTTCCTTTGGAGCTCAGCTCAGAAGAGAAGCTGTACTGACAATTCTGGCAATGTCAAATGCTCCAATTATATGCCTTTCTGGCACCATGTATTTCTCCTTCATAGCACTCTTCTCCTACTGTAATTTTATATTTATTTGTGTAATTATTTGATTAAGGTCTATCTCCTCTGCCAAGTTGCAAGTATCATATAAACTGGATGTCTGGTTTTGCTGATTATTGTACCTCCAGTGCCTGGCACAGCACCAGGCATACAAGGTTGAAGTGCCCACCCAAAAATATTAGTGGCAAGCATGGACTGACTGGATGCTTGCAACATTTTGGATATAGTACAGTGAATGTCAGATGGATATTTCTTTCTTTTTTTTTTTTTTTTTTTTTTTTGTCTTTTTGAGACAGGGTCTCACTATGCAGTTCAGGCTGGCCTTGAGTTCACTTTTGTAGCCCAGGCTGGTCTCAAACTCACACTGATCCTCCTGCCTCAGCCTCACAAGTGCTGGGATTACAGGCATGAGCCACCACTCCCAGCCCTATATACTGCTTCTTCATACCCCTGAGCCTTTGCATATGTTACTCTTTGCCTGGATTGCTTCTTCCCTTTTATAATCCATATCTTTATTCAAAGGTCTCCTCTGAAATTTTCCCTGATTTTATTCCCTGCTCTTGAAGTAAATATCTTCCCTCTCTTTGTATGGTTTTGGGTCATATCATTGCTCACATCATGTTTATTATACTCATTATTTTATTATATTCTCTTTAGTGCTATGTGCACCTTGAGACTGAATCATGTTTAACTAAATCTTATTTAAATCCCTCAACTACACTACCTTACATATAATAGAGCAGGCACTTAATAGGAATGTTTTAAGTCAGACTTAATAGCTATGTGCTAAGTAGGAATAAGTCACTTAGAAGTTCATTGTTAAAACAGAGTCTAGAGCATATCATACATATCACTTTCCCTTTTTAAAAAAATTTTATTTATTTTTTTTTCTTGTTTCAGAACCTTTGTTTATTCACTCATTTTTATGGCTGGCTCAGCCCACCCCGAGGGCAGGGCTGGCTCAGCATGTGGTGCTGGGGATCGAACTGCGGTCCCTGAAGCTGCCCAAGCTTTCCCAAGCAGGGGCTTTAGACCACTGAGCCATCCTGCCAGGCCCCTCACTTTCCCTTTTAGTCCTTTTTAATAGCATAAACAGACAAAGGCCCAGACTAGTGTCACAGCTTGGGAGGTCACATAACATATGTGAAGTTCTCTCTGGGGCCCCATGCCTGGATCCTGCCTTGTTGCATAGCCACACCCCTCCCTGTCCCTCTTCAATTTACTCCCAGCTGGACAGGTTGGGGGATGGGGATGATGAGCATCAGGGAGACAGGCAGGTAATAAGAGCATTCACCCCACCCCCAGAGGCACAGGTGCTCATCCTCAAGCCTTTTGTGTTTCACAGCAGCTGGGAGCCCAAGCGTTAGGTCCCATGGGAACTGGGGAGGAGACCTGGAAGGACAGAACAGTTCAATGGAGTCTTGAGAAGGACAGGACCAAGGAGTGATGAAAATGGCCCTTTGGAGCTGGTCTGGTATCTGCCTGATTGTGTTCATCAGTAAGATTGACACTATAGAGAACAACAGTTCACAAGTACTTTGTTTGTTTGTTTGGGGACCAGGGACTGAACTCAGACCCTTGTGCTTGCCTGGCAAGTGCTTATTGTACTGAGCTATTTCCCCAGCCTCAGTTCACAAGTACTTTGGTTGCACTGTGTCACTGGATTCTGACAATAACCCTATGATGTACTCTTTTTTAGACAAAAGAAATATTAGTCTTAGAACTCATTCAGTCTGACTCCTTTGCTTTACAGTTAGGGAAAGTGAAACTCAAGACACTCCATGACTTTTCCTGAGATCATTACCACTAAGTAAGTACTTTTTGGCTCAGCTGGGACTCTGGCTCCCATGCCCAATGTGCTTTCTAGCACAACATGTATCACTGTTACTACTGATTTACAGACAGGAAAACGAAAGTCCAAGAACACATGAATATTAACTGCTTAGCTCCTTGATGACAGGGGGCCAGAAAAGCAGGTCACTGGGATCCAGGACTGAGAACTGTAGAGTATTTTCCTACCTTCTGTGAGCCTATGCAGACTTTGTCCTGGTCATATGTTACTTAACCTAGGAAGTCCTTGAGGATCCAGTTTCAAAATTCTTCATCTTTCCTTTTAGGCATGTGCTTTGGCCTTTATTTTAGCAACAGTGGAGCATACACTAATATAGCTACAAGGTCCTTGTGAGAATGCCAATTCCACATATAGTTACTGAGCCTAGACTCTGCCTATGTGACCCCAACACTCCACCTATGTTGGTCCAAACTGCAACCCCAAGCCCACTTATTTATACAAAGTGCCAACACTGCAATTAGACCTGAATACTAAGGTTTTAGTTTAGAAAAAAACAACCTATACATTAACATCTTTTGTCTTAAAAGAAAACAACACACATGCCATAGGCTCCACATCACTGGTCTGGAACAAATTTTGGAAACAGCAAAAATACCAAATCAACAAAGGAAGAAATCATGAGAGAAGAGTAGGTACTACTGTCCTAAATAATGTCTCCCCAGCATATTGGAACCCTTTCTTCCTTTGGCTCCTGTGATACTTCACATTGCTGTTCTTTCATTTCATCTTCGCCTGCACTTTTTCTGTCTCCTATACTGGCTTCTTATCATCCCATGGTCCTTCATTCCACATCAAGACAGAAATTTCTGTCTACTGGACATCTCTGCTTAATCTGAATCCCTCTGACATTATACATGGTTAACTACTCATTATCACCTATTTCTTTTTTATCTTTTTCTGCAAATAAGTCATAATTAGTACCTCAGACATATCTGGGCACATAGCTGGTATTCTAAAGATATCTGCTGAATGAGCCATCAATCATAACATCTCAGTTTTTCACATAGACAAATTTAGCATCAGAGTTGCTAAACCATTTCCTCTTCACTCTTTTTTGCCTCTAAATTGACATCAGCACCATTCACAGCACTCTTGAGAATTTTCTCTGGGGAATTTAATTTGCCACTTGCTGTATCCTTTATCTGACTCATCCAACTCCCCTTCAAGACAGGAAGATGTGAGGAGTAATCTGAGGTTGGAGAAGGTCAGGAGGAAATAGAGAACTTGGAACAAGATTATACTTAATTTATCCTCAGGCCACAAAGAATAAACGGAAATGAAGAAAGGTAAGTTGGCCACCGAAAAATTTTAGGTGATGAAAATAGTACTCTTGTCAGATAATTCACAGAAAAGCAACAGTTAATACATAGGTAACTTTTCAATAAATAATCAGAACTCAATTTGAAATGATGAGATTCCATGTTACCTATTGAGTTGACTACACTAAAACTTAAATAATATTCTGCACATAAAGGTAAAGTAAAACTGGAATTTTATTATTGAGATCTCTCTGAAGGAGATAATCTAGGAAACCTAGGAAAAGTTTTGCATGCAAGGATGATGCTGCATTATTCAAAAAAGCCCCAAATTGGTTAATCTAATTAATTTATTAGGTAATTCAATAAGTGAAAGTAGTCAAAGGGGGAAAAACTGAGCTTTGAGAGGAAATACTGGGCTTTTCATGCATTTAGAATGTTCAGTACAAGGTTATTGAATAAAGATTGTTGAAGAAATGAATTAATGAATGGACATGGTACCCTCTTTCCTATAAAATACAACAAAGGTATTAAAAACGTGTTCAAAAACACTTTCTAATAACATTAGCAAAATTTATAATGTTAAATAAAAGGCTATATATAAAATCAAATATAAAACATGACCTCAAAAAAAAAAACAAAAACCATGAACTCAGTGGTATTAAAAATTCATAGAGAAGAAACTGGACAGAAACCAACCAAAATATCAATAATGTTTTTCTTTATGAATGTATATGTACATAGAGTCCACAAAAAAAAACATACATACACTTCAGCATTTTGCTGTACTAATAAATGTCTGCAAGCTATCAACTACTACTTTAACACTTTTTATAATTGTAAAAACCAAAGGTAGGGCCCGTCAGGATGGTTCAGTGGTCTAAAGTGCCTGCTTAGGAAAGCTTGAGCTGCTGCAGGGACCGAGGTTCGATCCCTGGCACTACATGCTGCGCCAGCCCTGCCCTCAGGGCAGGCTGAGCCGGCCATAAAAATAAATAAGCAAACAAAAAAAGTTCTGAAACAAACAAAAAACAAAAACAAAACAAAGGTAACTTGTATTAATCTTATATCTCAATAAATTTAGTATGAAAATATGCATATTTTTCTTTATATACTATACTATAATTATATATAACATATAAAATATATAGCTGTTATGTGTAGTCAACATGTATATATGATTTTACATAATTATGTGCTTATAATGTATGATATATAATATATATTAATTTTTTGTTTTTTGTATTATAGCCAGTTCAGCCCACCCTGGGTGTGTGGCTGGAGCAGTATGTGGCGCCAGGGATCGAACCACAGTCCCTGTGGTTGCCTAAGCTTTCCTAAGAGGCATTTTAGACTGATGAACCATCTTGCCAGCCCAATATATATTAATTTTTAATAATTATATACTACATGTATTTGTTTTGTCTTGCTTTATTTTTGCAGTGCTAAGGATCAATAAGGATCTTGAACATACTCTGCCACTGAGTTTCTCCCTAGCTCTTAAAATTTTTTAAATTAACATTTATAGTTAAGAAAAAACTAAGCATATATTGCCTTTATAATTAAGTCCCTTGTTGTAGTCAGGGCTTAAAAAGGAATATATTTAATACAGGATAAATAATTTTTTATTTTTTGAGACAGGGTCTTAATATGTAGATCATGTAGTTCAGGCTAGCCTAGACTCACTAAGTAGCCCAGGATGGCCTCAAACTCCAGGTGATCCTCCTTTGTCAGCTTCCTGAGTGCTGGGAGTTCAGGCGTGCACCAGTACACCCAGAAAATACATAAGTTATAGGATTATTTTATAATGTTCACCCAGAGTCAAATGCAAGAGTATAAGAGATCTGTCCATGCACTAGATGCCCAAAGAATCCAGTTGAGGGCCTGGATCTCATAGCAATGTCCTGCATGAATCCAGAAGATGATTTAGAGCCCATGGTAGTGACCTCTACAGTTCAACTGGAGGCCTAGAGCCCACAACAATGTTTCATGCAAATCTGTATCAAGCATCTGTTCTGAAAAGGCCCAAAAGTCAGGGGTGAAAGCTGCGCCATTGGTATGAAGAATCTGTGCCAACAGGCTGATGGGTCTGCCCAGGAGCCAGGAAGCAATGCTCAAGGTAAGGATCAGAGTTTCCTTGAAGACAGCCAGAGCCATCCTTGGTGATATCGAGGATCTGAGCTCTTCCAAAGATAACAGTTTAGTTCATATCAGGAAAACCAGCACATGACATGTTTCTCCAGGAGAATAAACAGCCACCATCTCCCCCTCCAGTTCTCCTTTTATGCCATTGGCAACATGCTTCAGGTGAGCCTCTCCCTTCACCTCATGGACCCAGTTCAGATGGGTGTTACAAATCAACCATGAGTTAATCCATCGCATCCCTAGTAAGTACTAACAGTTGATGTTCATATTAACAATGGTTCAGGGAGAAAGAAATGTGGAAAAACACAGAGAAGTAAGCATGAGTTGAGAATTATGATAGCTGCATACTATTTATTTTTTCTACTTGAGTTAAGTATGCATTTTGAAGTTTTCTATAATACATAGCTAAAAAAAAAATAATAATAGGAAGGCCTTAAACAGCACAACCTCTGGGGAGAGTACTGACAGCTCTACATTCACTGGACCATAAAATATCACATTTCATAGATTTTAATTGTCCATTTTTCTGCATTTAAGCATCACTGAAAGAAAGCCATATGTTATTGTTGATAGCATCTTGGATCTTCTGAAATATGGTACTGAAAACACAACAGGGAAGAAGGTAGAAGTGCAGCTGAAGGTAGGTCTTGAAGGTCTTAAATACCAGACCAAGGTGTCTCAAGGGAAGAAATCAGTGAAATGCTTATTTAGTGATCCTCAATGTAGGACCTGTCACCCGGAGCACATTTGGAGTGTCTTAAGTGGTAAGGTGATTATGATCAAGATATCACTACTAGCCGGGCGTGGTGGCGCACACCTGTAATCCCAGCACTCGGGAGGCTGAGGCAGGAGGATCAATGCGAGTTCGAGACCAGCCTGGGTTATAAAAGTGAGTTCAAGGCCAGCCTCAACTGCATAGCGAGACCCTGTCTCAAAAAGACAAAAAAAAAAAAAAAGAAGATATCACTACTATGTCAAAGGCCAAGAGACATTAACATCTGTGGAGAAGTGCTTGAATCCTTGCTCTCCTCTCCTTTTTGTATTTCAGGAGATCCAGTTTTCTCAACTCTTACATTACTCTTTTTCTGAAAGCAATAATCAGTTTCTCAGAACATAAGCCCACAAGATAACTGATGTGAATATCCACAGTCCTGGATGTCATAGCACCTTCTGACACGACATTCCAAAATCAAAATCTCAGTTTGATGCCAGCTAAAGGACTGGAGACACAAGGAGTTAACACAAATGGGACAGGCAAGAAATGAAAATGAAGTCCTCAGCACTTCTGGGACTTAACTTAAAAGAGAAATCAAGAGTTCTGGATCTTTAGTCTTCTTCAACTAGGTTTTCCCTCTGGTCTAATAGCTGCCTGTTTGGGGAAGGAGGGAGTTAACAGTGGTAGTGGCCCAAATCACCATAGCAGATAAATCCCCAGAGATTGATTTGCATACAGGTGTCAGAGCATTCTAATAATAGGATCAGCAGTCAGCTCCATGAGGCAACCATATGAGGAAGGAAAAACTTATCAGAGGCAACCTGTCTTTGGTAAGGATGCCCAAAAGTACAGGCTGAGTCAGGAGCCTTGGTATGATTTAATTCTACGACTCATTGACTGTGGGCTTATAACCACCCTCCGCACACACTTTTAATGCTCCATGTTTAAAACAGGGATATGAGACTAGGTGATTCTCTGGGCCCCTTCAAGCACTGAGGAACAACACATTATCCTAAGTATGATTGCTATTATACTCAAATATTAATACATAACTTAATTAAATTGTGACAAGTGTTTTTGTTCGGTTGGTTTTGTTTTTATTTATTTATTTATTTTTTCTTGTTTCAGAACTTTTGTTTTTTATTTATTTGAATGGCTAGCTCAGCCTGCCCTGAGGGCAGGGCTGGCACAGCATGTGGTGCTGGGGATCGAACCACAGTCCCTGCAGCCGCCCAAGCTTTCCAAAGCAGGCACTTTAGACCACTGAGTCATCCTGCTGGGCCCTGTGACAAGTGTTTTTCATGTATCATTTCAACAATCCTCACAGTCAGCTCTGAGTGAAACAGAAACTCAAAGAAAGCGAGGTACTGGGAAGAACTGAGGTGGCCCTCCAAATGTCCCATTAGCAAGTGTTGGAGCTGGGGGTTTAACAGCTGTGCTAGACAGATTGCCTTTCGGGATAATAAATTCTCCCTCATTGTGTAATCTAATGGTTTCAATGACTTAAATTCCTTCTCCATTTTTTTCTCCAGGGGTTTTAACTACCCTGGAATACCAACTCATCCCAGGTATTTGTAGTTTCTGTGCTTTGCTTATTCAGCTCCCTTTACTTGGAATAGCTGTATCTCCTGCCTACTGAACTAGTTACTGCTTACCATGAAGAACTTGGCTCACTCACTTTATCTCTGTGATTCACATTTCTACCAATGCCCACAGGCAGCAGTAATGGCTGGCTGCCATTTGTTGAGGTAGAATATGCCAGGCACAGGGCTGGTTTTTATAAAACTTTGAGTTTCCTTTCTCATATTCATTTTACACTAAGCCTTGGAGGTTAAATATCTTGTCTAAGATCACACAGCAGATAAAGAAAGAGGTGAACCAGATGATCTGAACCAGATAGTCTGCTCTCACTGTCTTCTTTTTAATTCTACTTTCTCTAACAAGGGACTATTATGAATTACCTAGGTATTCTTTCTCCATCAGACTTTAAACTCTTCTAGTGATTTTCATGTAAACACTACATATAAATTCTTCCTATAAACTCTTGGTGTGTTTGCTTGTTCATTTGATTTTGAAGGACTAAATGAAGTACTGAGATGTAGTTTGGAGCAGCATTCCTGGGAGCGGGAAGGACTGGAAGAGTTAAGATGGGGGCAGGATATGGAGAGGATAGAGTCTGTCTAATCTTTCTTTTCTACTTTAAATCCGTTTGGAACAGACTAAATAAATATACAGTCTTGTTATGCAGTTCAGGTTGGCTTTGAACTACGCCCAGTCTTGCCTCAAACTCACAATTCTATTGCCTCAGTCTCCACGTGCCTGGCCAAAAAGGTATTTTTTAAAAAATCTGTCCACCTTGACACACACTTCTGTTCCCATCTCATGTATGGGATTATCTCCTCCAAGAAGTCTCTTAAAATTACCCTCATTCTCATCATCATCTAACTTTAACGTCCCTTCAGCTCTTACGTGTCACTTAATTAAATACAGTGAGCATTTAATGAAAGGGTACTGGGAGGCACAGCAAGAAGAGTATGGATTGGGAAAGTAAGCACATCTGGGTTCAAATTTCAACTCTGCCACTTCTTGGCATGTGAACTTGAGCCAGTTATTTAGCTTTCTGAGCTTTAAATTAAGGCTGATAATAATATAGTTTTCTCAGTATTGTTGGGAAACAAATTGAGATGTGTTGTGGCGGTGCACTGGCAGCTGTAAAGCTCTGTATAAACATGAGTCATATTCATTCAGTTTACAATTTGACCTCAATCTGCCATTCTTCCCTCTGGAGCCAGCTCTAGGACAGACCTCAGATTCCTGGGCAGCTGGAGGTATAAGACAGTGTGCAGGGGAAGGAGCTCCAGAAAGCTGGCCTGGGAACTACTTAAGCAAACTTCCAAGGGAAGGAAATTAAAGAGCTAATTATGTCTCTGCTGGTGGCATATTTCTAGGTCAGCCTTTAGGTTTAATCAGTTGACACAGCAACACATAGGTCGAGGAGAACAGTGTCCTGGGAGGACATTTTCTCTTCTCCCAAAATGGTACCTTGTGACACAATGTATCACCTTAGAATCACTTTTATTTGTTTCTCTTCCCTCTCTCTTCACTCTTATTGTCCTCATCTTTTCTTCTCCAAATCTAAGGAAACTGAAAGGTTTAGCCTGGAGCCACATTTAAAATAATCCCTATAGCCTGGAAGGCTGGCACATGTCCATAGTTCCAGCTGGTCAGGATCTTTTGAGATCTTTTGAGGAAGATATTTTAAGCCTAGGAGTGGGATGCCAGCTTGGGAAGCATAGTGAGACTCCTCATCTCAAAAAGATAAACAAATTGCAAAATAGTCCCTGCAAAGGAGGCCAAATAACTTGGAAAGGCTATGGTGTAGTACTTCATTATTACCTATGGTTTTTATATGTGCAAATAGTGTAGTTCAGTGGGAAGAGCCCAGGCTTGAGAATAGTCACAAGAGCTTACACTTATCAGCTGTGTGACCTCTAGTAGAGTACATACACTTTACCTCTCTCTGCCTCATTTTTCTCATATGTGTAATGAAGACAACAAAATCTCTTCTATGATCATATAGCACACATATATCAGATGATCTGTTTAGACTGAAGTCCATAATAGCTCTGAGCACAAAACAGGTAAGAAAGCAACAAGACTATTCTACAGAAAGGCCAACCCAGAGGAAGCACAGACTTCCCAGTCCCTAAAGGAAAGAACTGATAGGGAATGAGAGTGGACTAGATCTAGACCTGAGAGAGGGGTTGTTGTGGTTTGTGTCTAGTTTGTGTCCCCCCAAAGCTTCATGTAGTCATGGGGCGGGGACTTCTGGAGTTTGAGACTAACTCATGACCCACTGGGATTATGAGTTTTAGAATTGCTGGGATTATGAATGTTAGTACTTCCCACAGCCTGGGGCAGATAGCCTAAATGCAATTTAAATGAGACAGACCTCCTCTCTCTGTTGTCATTGTTTTTTTTTTTTTTTTTTTAAGAATTTTTCATTTTTATTTATTTATTTTTCTTGCTTCAGAACTTTTGTTTGTTTAGTTATTTATCTTTATGGCCGGCTCAGCCTGCCCTGAGGGCAGGGCTGGCACAGCATGTGGTGCTGGGGACAGTCTGCTTTGGAGCCAGCTAAGTATGGACTGAAACTTCCAGTGACTGTGAGCTAAATAAACCTTTCCTTTCCTCATTTTGTGTGTCAGGTATTTGTTCCAGCAATGAGAGAAGAGTAACTGAGACAGGGGTCAACAATGGAGGTTTAGGATACCGAACCAGTTTTCAAAGTGATAGCCTGAACATCTACTTTTATTTTGCCCTTTCATTTAATCTTTACTCATGGCAAAGCCCTATGTGGTACTGGAATTGCAGATGTGAGTGATACCTGACTCTGGCCCTCAAGGACCTTATACTTTGAGGACAAGACAGTAAGTTCAAGACATTTGCAAGGCAGCTGATCAATAGATATGCAAGGTTAAGGAGAGGCTTTTAACCAAGGCTAGATGGTCATTGGCCACCAAAGGTCTCCCAGAAGAGACTGTATTTGAATTGAGTCTTAAAAGTCAAGTGCAACTTGGGGCTGGGGCGATAGCTCTGTGGCACAAGTGCCTGCCTGGCAAGTGCAAGGTACTGAGTTTGAACTCCCGTCCAGCAAAAGAGAAAAAAAAAAAAAAAAAAAAAAATCAAGCGGGACTTGCGGCACAGTAACCATTGAAGAACAATAGCCATGGCCCTCCTCTATCCCATGGCCATAGGTCTCAACAGGGCTACAATTTGACTAAGAATGTGGGCAAACCAAGGCACAGCTGCCACTGCAGACACCTCTCCAAACACACCAAGTTCATGTGGGACATGATCCGGGAGGTGTGTGGCTTACCCCTTACAAGCAGTGCACCATGGAGCTGCTCAAGGTCTCCAAGGACAAATGCGCCCTCAAGTTCAAGAAAGGGGTAGGGATGCAATCCTCACCAAGAGGAAGTGTGGGGAGCTGAGCAATGTGCTGGCCTCCATGAGGAAGGCAGCTGCCAAGAAGAACTGAGCCCCTCTGGAATAAAGCTTTGCAGCAAAAAAAGTCAAGTGGGAGTTTGCTAATAGAGAATAAGACAAAGGAGGTAATCATTAGAGAGGAAGGAACAACCTGGACAAGGTGAGGAGCTAACGAGTACATCCTGCACTTCCCATACATCAAGGGTCTAAGGAGATAAAAGAAACAGGAATGGTGTTCTACATGGATCATGGGACAGAAAAAGGACCCTGGTAGGATATAAATGGAATGTCAGGCATGGTGCAGCATGCCTGTAATCCTAGCACTTGGGAGGCTGAGGCAGGAGGATTGTTATAAGGTGAGCCTGGTCTACATAGTCAGACCCTGCCTCAAAAACAGAACAACAAAAAAGATGTAAGGAAAATGGAATTAAACCGTGGACTTCAGTGAATTATAATGTGGTAATACTGGTTAATTTAACAAAGGTACCATACTTTGTGATATGGTAATAATAGGAGAAACATGTACTCCTCATTTTGTTTATTTATTTATTTATTTATTTATTTATTTATTTTTCACTGTATGTGTTTGGCGCAGGGTCTCATTATGCAGCTTGGACCCTAGTGATCCTCTTGCTTTCAGCCTCCCCAGAGCTGAGATTACAAGCACGTGCCACCATGCCCAGATTTGGTTGCCCAGCTCAACATGCCCTGGGAGCAGAGCTGGCATGGCATGTGGGACCAGGAACTGAACCCTGGTTCCCACTGTTGCCAAAGCTGGCACTTAAGTCTGCTGAGCTATCTTGCCAGCCCTTCCACATTTTTTTTTTTTTTTTTTTTTTTTGCGGGACTGGGGATTGAACTCAGGCCCCTGTGCTTGCCAGGCAAGTGCTTATTCCACTGAGCTATCACCCCAGCCCAGCGCAAATTTTTTAAAAATATGTTTTGTTAAAGTTTGTTTGCAATATATAATACATAAGAGTCATTGTAGGGAATAAGTACATATACATATTGCATCTTGATCATTTTTACTTCTCTTCCTTTCTCTTCCCCTCCTAATTGCCCCTTCCTAGACCCTCTTCCCATCTCCACGAAGTTTTTCTCCCTCTTTCTTATCATCTATCTTACTTTGCTCTAAATTATTTACAGTTTGGGAACTCTCTGAATTATCTTTGCATTTTTTCTGTAAATCTAACACTACTCTAAATAATAAACATACGTTCCTCCTGTGTTGGGACTGGAGATTTGAAATGCACATGGTGAAGAGTGGACTGTCCATAGTCCTCTGAAGACAGAAATGGAAAGGCAGGAAGAACTTGGACACCAGGCCAAGGAATTTATTATGTGTTGATGAGGGAGCCTTCCTTGGTTTTAAGCACTGGACTGACATAGCTCAGAGAGTATTGGAGAAAAGACGGAGAGCAAGAAGCCCCAGTTGCGCTATATGACAATCTAGCAGACAGCTAACAGGGATCTGGAGTAGCAAGAGGGCGTGAGAACAGATAAGTCTCACAACCAACCCTCAAAAATGGTTTGTAAAAGTCCAGGCATGATGGCACACACCTACAATCCAAGTGCTGAGGAGGCTGAAAACGTGGATCACTATAAGTCCACGTGTGAGACCCTGCACAAAATACAAACTACAAAAATAAATAAATAAATAAATAAATAATAAAAATAAAATGAATAATAATAATAGGGGTTTGTAGAATGGATTTGAAGAGAAAAGTTGAGAGATAGAGTTGATAGTTCTCAAGATCAATGTATAAATAGGATAAGGGCACACAGGATTCAGTATGACCCTCTATTTTAAGCTAGGGGCAGTGGTGAGGGTGTTCAAGATGAGGAGCTTACACATCTCCTTGGATTGGACCTACTATCTATTCTGGTCTGAGCTCAAAGCCTGTTTGTCATTAGCAGAGTCAACAGACTTCACAAAGGAAAGTGAAAAACAGCACTACAGAGAAGATGAGTTTCCAGCAGTCACCTGGCAACACAAAGTGTGGGGGAGTGGTGTTGGACACAACAGTGTAGGGAAAGCAGGAGTTTACAGAAGGAAGGAACTATATAAATCCTCAGATGAATGGCCTTCTCTACTCCCACTCCTGCTCATATCAGGCAGGATCCAAAGAAGTTGTATGCTAGATTAGACATCTTTATCTCTCAATTGTACTCAGCCATGCACACTTACATGGCAGCCCAGCTATATACACCAGTAGACATAGCAGTTATGCCTGGCTATGTAAGTCATTTACACTGTCCAACATTGACTTTGGAAGTATCAGTTGTTTACACTGAGAGTACTATGAGAGCCTGGAATATTACTGATTTGGTGTTAATACAGTCTGGAAATACACACACACACACACTGAACCAGTGTGCAACCAAATTGGGCTTTTTTCCCCACAGTCCCTTAATGTCGGTGAGTCTCAATTTCCTCATCTGTTCTGTGCATCATTCACTGTGAAAATTACAAGGAAAAAGCAAAGAACTTGTAGAAACATAGTAACTATAACTCAATTTTCATCATTTACAAGTACTCTACCAAGACCCTTATCTACAAGATATAACAAGAAAGGAAGACATAAAGCAGGGGTTTTGAAATTAAAGCTGGACTCCTCCACTTACTATTTATGTAAGCTTGGATAAGGAATCTAATTTCTCTGGACCTCAGTTTACTTGTCTGCAAAATCAGTGTATTAACAATACCCAACTGGAAAGGTTACTGTGAAGATGAGGAGTTCATGAAGGCATTGGGCTCAGCCCTGCAGGAGGCAGGATTAGCCCATTTACAGGTGAGTGTGTTTTACATACCTGGTGGCCATGGTTTATCACCACAATTATTGATGAGTAAAGTGGAAAGTGACACTAGGCATTCAGAATAACAACTGCATCTCTGCCATTTCAAGGTCTCCAAAACCAGAGTTGAAGAGGAAGCAAGGATTTTGGCACACCCAGACACAACCACTGTCTGTCCTGAGGCCACCTGTCTGCATTATAATTTGTTTTGAGTTTGATCCCTCTGATCATGTCACTCATGGCAAAGAGCCCCAGTTTCCAAGGCCATCCCTGACCACAAGACTGATTCCCATTTGTCTCAGTGAATCATCTTTCCTAACCCTTTCTCTTCCTTTCCCAACTCTTATCTTTCCTTTGGCTTTTGAGAATTGCCTCAGACATCATAAAAAATCTTTTTGCCAATCTCTCACCTGAACTTTTCCCTCTCCTCTTGCTATAACAGAAACCCAGCTCTTCTTGATGGAATGGCTTCCCCTAAAACCTCCAAATGGCTGGCTGCTTCCCTTCCCATGACCCTTCAATCACTAGCTAGGGATGCTGCTTATCACTCTGCTTCCAGATTATTCTCCTTTCCCATTCAAATAAAAGCAAAACAACAGAAAACACCTCCAACTTTGAATCCAATATCATGAGATTATGCCACCCACATAGCCCTCTACCGGCCAGTGAACAGCTGCTGGTTCATTGTTACTTTCTCCTTATTGTAAGCAATGTCAGTACCCACACAGAGAACCTTTCCTGGACTCTCACTTCCTTTAATGCCTCTCTTCCAGAGATGCTGATCTCTAACCCCTCCTCAGCCACTCACAGTCATAACCTGAACCTCACCATCACCCACAGTAATTTTAAAGCTCCAACACCCACACCACTATGATCTTTCCAGCCTGCTTCTTCTACATTCCACTTCAGTAGTCTATATTCCCCTCACTTCTCCTCCTCCCTTGTGCCCCTACTTCGCCTCTCTGCCCTCTTGAACCATAGTCAGTCAGGATGATGACTTCCCTACACATACTCCTGACTGATTCTGTTGGCACTCTACTGTTTGGCCCTACTCACTCAGCAAAACCCACCTTCACTAAAGCCAGCTCTCGCCTATTCCATGCCTATACCATTTACAAATGCTCTCCCAAGCCCCTTACCTACAAGAAGATATAACAGGAAGTGAAGATACAAAGCAGGGGTTTTGAAATTAAAGCTGGATTCCTCCGTTACTAGTTATGTAAGCTTGAAGAAGAAATCTAACTTCTCTGGACCAGAGTTTACTTGTCTGCAAAATTAGGGGCTGGGGAGATAGCTTTGTGGCACAAGTGCCTGCCTGGCAAGTGCAAGGTTGTGAGTTTGAATCCCAGTACCACAAAAAAAAAAAAAAAAAAAAAAAAAAAAAAAAAAAAAAAAAAAAAAAAAAAAAAAAAAAAAAAAAAAAAAAAAAAAAAAAAAAAAAAAAAAAAAAAAAAAAAAAAAAAAAAAAAAAAAAAAAAAAAAAAAAAAAAAAAAAAAAAAAAAAAACCCGACTGGAAAGGTTACTGTGAGGATGAAAACAGTTCATGAAGGCATTGGGCTCAGCCCTGCAGGAGGCAGGGATAGTCCCATTTACAGGTGAGTACAGCCACACTTTAAGTCCTTGAATTCCAATTTATGATCACTAATTTCAAATCAAGCCTTAATGCTAGTCAGCAATCAAATCATATTTCTCTAGCTTGCTCACTCTCTTACCTTCCTAGATAACGTTCTCTTCAAATCTCTCATCTTTCTCCCCATCTTCACTCTTAGTTGACAATCTCACTCTGTCCTTCATCAGGTAACTGCATGGAAGAGAACTTCCACCAGTGGATGTCACCCCACCCGCACCTGTGTACAAGTCTTCAGCTTCTCCCATTGGTGTGGATGCACAGCCTGTGCTCCAGCTGTGTTCCTTCACCTTCAGTCACATCCAAATTGTCTCCTTTTCTTTAGAGCAGAAATCTTTGAAAAGGCTATTCTTATTGTCCAAAAGTTTTCTTCTCCTAGTCTTACCAGGTTTTCAGCCCCACTACTCTAGCAAAACAGTTTGAACTAGGCTTAACTAATGCACTCTATGTTACTAAACCCAGCAGTCAGGGGCCTAGCGGGATGGCTCAGTGGTCTAAAGTGCCTGCTTGGGAAAGCTTGGGCGACTTCAGGGACCACGGTTCGATCCCTGGCACCACATGCTGCGCCAACCCTGTCCTCGGGGCGGGCTGAGCCGGCCATAGAAATGAGTGAATAAACAAAGGTTCTGAAACAAGAAAAAAAAAAATTTTTTTTAATTAAAAATAAATAAACCCATCAGTCAGTTCTCAATCCTCATGTTCATAACCTATCAGCCATATTTGACACACTTAATGTCTCACTTCCCTGTACAACTATCATCACTTGCTTGTCAGAACACTTCACTTGCTTTCCATTGTTTTTTTTTTTTTTTTTTCAGTCTACTTTGTTCTTCTGTATCTTCCTAACAGCTTAATGTTGGAATATTGCTAGGTATAGTTCTTGGAACTTTTCTTCTACTTTTACTCTCTCCTTTGTTGATACTCAGTTTCATGGTTTTGTTTGTTTTTAGTGTTGGAGATTTGAACTCAGGGTCTCACAAATCTCATGGCTGTATATAGCTTCCATATGCTAATGGTTTCCTAGATTGTATCTATAGTCAGGACCTTTGTCCTGACATTCAGTCTCTTTCATCCAGCTGTTATTTTGTATGTTTGCTTGGTTACTGAACAGCTGTCTCCAGTGTTGACAGAACCCTCCCTAGTCCACATCTCCCCAAATCCTGCTTTCCCTGGAGTTTTCCTCATCTTAGTCAAAGGCATCACAACTTTCCAGTTGCTGAGATTCTTGATCCCTCCCATTTTCTCTCCTTTCTTATCCAGCTCAAATCCTTTTTTTTTTTTGTCTTTTTGAGACAGGGTCTCGCTATGCAGTTGAGGCTGGTCCTGAGCTCACTTTTGTAGCCCAGGCTGGTCTCGAACTTGCACCAATCCTCCTGCCTCAGCCTCCCAAGTGCTGGGATTACAGGCGTGAGCCACCACACCCGGCTTCCAGCTCAAATCCTGTAATCAGTATTTTCAATATGTACATAGAATCTGACCACTTCCATGGCCACTTGCTCAAGACACCACCATTTCCAAGCAACATTTGCTGTCAATCCTAACTGGTTCTTTTTGTTGTTGTTGTTGTTTGTTTGCCTGTTTTGTTTCTTTTTTTGGTCCTGGGGATTGAACTTAGGATCTTGGACTTGCCAGGCAGGTGCTTATGCCACTGAACTATCCCCCCAGTCCCTGTGTAATTTATTCTTTTTTTTTTTTTTTTGTCTTTTTCAAGACAGGGTCTCACTATGCAGTTCAGGCTGGCCTTGAGCTCACTTTTGTAGCCCAGGCTGGTCTCGAACTCGCACCAATCCTCCTGCCTCAGCCTTTCGGGTGCTGGGATTACAGGCGTGCACCACCACGCCCAGCCCATAATTTATTCTTGAAACAGTTATTATGCTGTCTCAGAGAAATATTCTTGATGTAAATAAGATAAAATAAGATGTAAATCATTAAAATATTCTGGAATAAGCAAACTAGTAACAGTTGTATAATTTTGTAAATATGCTAAAAATTACTGAGTTGGGCACTTTTGAAAAAAGGTATAGTTTATGATATGTGAAACATATGAGAATTATTAAATCTTATTAATTGTATCATGATATTCGAGATTGGATACTGGAAGAGTAAAAGGATATTAGTAGAAAAAATATTAAACTCTGAATAAAGCCTATAGTTTATTTAATCATATTGTACCAATGTTATGGCCTTGGTTTTGCTAAATGTGTCATAGTTTTATAATACACTGACATTAAGAAAAATGGGTAAAAAAAAAAAAAAAAGAAAAATGGGTAAAGACATATGAGAATTCTCTATACAATCACTCAAAGTTTTCTGTAAAGTTAAAATACTCAGATAAATTTATTTAAGAGTATGGTACCAATACCCCCAAAAAGAAAAAAAAAAAAAAGTCAGAACTGGGCATAGTGGTGCATACCTGTAATTCCACCACTCAAGAGGCTGAAGCAGGAGGATTGCTACAGGTTCAAGGGTAGCCAAGTTTTTGTCTAGTATGCTTGAGGTCTTGGGTTCAATCCCCCAATATACCACTCCTCCTTAAAAGACAGACTATGTCATTCCACTACTCAGTATTTACTATGTATCATCACTGTGTGTGCATGTTATTCTTGCACTGTCTACACTGAGTGCCTCTTAAAACTGGGGATGTTATTTCAATAATCCCTGCACAACCTCACAAAGGTAAGCACTTAAAGGGTTTATAAAAGCAACCATGCTTTTCTTATGCCTGTAAAGTCCTTGTCCCACATTAACCTAAAAACTTGCATTCGTCCAGGTATGGTGGTACATACCTGTAGTACCAGTACTGTAAGGCAACCTAAGGCAGGAAGGCAGGATGATTATAAATTCAAGCCCAATCTAGCTAATTAAATGACTTAGCAAGACCCTGTATTAAAAGGAAAAAGGCTAGATATGTAGCACACTGCAAAGGCCCTGGACTCAATCCCCAATACAGAAAAGCCAAAACCAACCTTATATTCCATTGTAAAGACCAAGCTGGAAAATATCTTTTTTTTTTTTTTTTTTTTTGTGGCCTGCTCCGCCCACCGTGGGGGCGGGGCTGGCACAGCATGTGGTGCTAGGGATCACATTATGGTCCCTGAGAATGTGCCTAAGCTTGCCTAAGAAGGAAGGTGCTTTAGACTGCTGAGTCCTCACTGGCCTAAAAGTATCTTCTTCTGTGAAGCCTTTGATGACTTTCCTAAGTAGAAGAAGCTGCTCTCTTCTAAGTTCCCATCACACTTTCTTCATTTCTATATTATATCATTCTTCTGTATTGCATCTATTTACTTACCCTTTTATGATAATGCTTGGCACACAATAGCTACATGACATATATACTGAATGAATGTGCAAAGGCTTCTAGATTATTTGTTTTTCTCCCACACAATTTATATAAATGGAAGAGGGTTATGGCTCCACAGAATATATATTGAGGGTCACCCTGAATAGTCAATCAGTATTGTTATTTAATTCATTTACCAATTACAAAGGCAAACTATGCTGTGATTCTAATTGACTTCCCATAGTCTTTGTTGTGATTTTAAAAATCAGCTTAAGCCTCCTCCAGCAGCTGGCTCCTACAGGCTTCAGGAATATGAAAGCCTCAGCATGTCTCTGCAGCCACCCCAGGAAGCTTGCTGCATAGGAAAATCAATCCTGATCATCACAAGTACTGAGAATAGGTTGGAGTGCTCAAAAACTGTCTCCACACTCCTGGAGCCACAGAGCTCTGACAAGCTCCAGTCTCCCTGTTCAGCCTCTAGACTTTTCTGTGGTGCTCATCAGCCTTTGTACCAGGCTCCAGCTGAGTTTCAGGTGTCTTGATTTCCCCTTCCTGAAGGTGGCACAAGGAGTCCACAGGGGTTTGTGGCAGGCTTTGCAAGTCTGATTTTAAAGCCAGCCCTACTTGCCTGAAGACTTTAATCAAGTCCTTCATCCCAGCTCTTATAAGTAATAAGTCTTTTGCATTACTCTCCATTTCCCTGGTTTCTGCATCTATCTCTATCACTTTTCTTTGTATAGGTTACTTTAACTTTCTGGCCTCAATCACCCCTTCTTTAAGGAGGCAACTACCTCCCAGCATCAGAGATGGTGTGAAAGTCACCAAGAATGATTTAAGCATGTAGGAGAATGTGTGTGGCTGGCAGCATTCATAAACCTTATTCAAAGCATCATACTTGTCCCTGTGCTATTCCTCCACAATCACAGATGAGGCAAGGAGAGCAAAGATTATTCCTCTATTTGATAGTCGGAGAAACAGGCCTACAAAGAGGAAGAGGCCATTCTAGGTCATAAAAATTCAGGGCAAAGACAGGACTAATACCCAAGACTCCAGAATCCTAGCTTAGCTCAGTCTTCCCACAGACCTATAGATTCTTCCCTGACCTGTACCAGACCCACCAGCCTCCACAATGGGCCCTGCATGCATCTGGTGGAAGCCCCTCTTGCTCTTCTCTTCGCACAGGTCTCTAAGGGTTTCTTAGCAACGAACTCCCAGTGGTGAGTGACCTGTAGTCAGGTCGATGCTGTGAAGTAACTAAGTCTTATGTGTGATCTTGCTCCCTCTTAATGAGACATCTCTCCTAACCACACTTCTCTGGGAAGATTTTCTTCTCTGATCCCCAATAATTAGCTTCTTAGGAAACAGAAGGACCTCTCAGAGACCTCTGTGGTAAGGAGTCCCAGGAAACAGGGCAATTATAGTGTACTATTCATTCAATGTCCCCCAAAGATGACAGAAGCTTCTCTTGTGGGTGGTCTGGCCCTGCCATACTCATAATCTCCTTGTCTGTCTGCTCCACCTTTGCTCCTAACAACAGCTTTGTAAAATCCCCTAGGAGAGCACAAATGGAGAAATTGAATAAACATTTTATACCAGACTAGTGAGTCTCTGGGTACTATTCCAGCACTCCTGGAGACTCTATGGAGGAGCCATTGTGACAGGGTACACAGACTAGGAGGCAGAGAAAGGCAGGAACCTAACATTTCTTTTCTTTTCTTTTCTTTTTTTTTTGTTTTGTCTTTTTGAGACAGGGTCTCACTATGCAGTTCAGGCTGGCCTTGAGCTCACTTCTGTAGCCCAGGCTGGTCTTGAACTCGCACCAATCCTCTTGCCAGCCTCCCAAGTGCTGGGATTACAGGTGTGAGCCACCACGCCTGGCTAGGAACCTAACATTTCTGGGGTTCCTAAAATGTGCCAGACACATTATACTGTCCTATTCACTTCTCTCAACAAACCTAAGACATTTTTTAAAAATTATTTATTTACTAAAGCTTACTCGGCTTTAAAAAAAAAATTACCACTAGGGATGGGGAGATAGCTAGACAGTCTAAGCAACTGCCTGGCAAGTGTAAGGACCTGGGTTTGATCCCTGGTATCATATACCATGCCACCATGTTTGCCACCAAAACTGGGTGTGATGGCACATGCCTATAATCTCAGCGCTAGAAGGCTGAGACAGGAAGATCACTACAAGTCCAAGCTGCATAGTGAGACCCCGTACCAAATAAATAAATGAAGATTTTTTAAAAATTACAACCAAGGAGCTGGGGAGATAGCTCCGTGGCACAAGTGCCTGCCTGGCAAGTGCAAGGTCATGAGTTTGAACCCTGGTCCCACAAAAAAAAAAAAAAAAAAAAAAAAAATTACAACCAGATATGGTAATTCATGTGTGCAATCCCAGCATTCTGGGAGGATGAGGCAGGAGGATCTCAAGGTCAAGCAAAGCCTGGGCACTTATGACTTAGCCAGATCCTGTCTCAACAATAAGTAAGATTTAAAAAGGGCTGGTGATGTAGCTGAATGCAAGACCCTGAGTCTGAGTCCCAGTACAAAAAATAAAATCACATTTGTGTATAAAACTTATATATATATACAGTTTTTCCCTCTCTCTTTACTAGTTGATCACTGAAAATAGTAAATTTTAATCTTAAATCTCTCTCAAATCTCTCTTCATTTCTACCCTTTATGTTACTTTATCACTATATTAGTGTTATGGACAGAATGTATGTTTTCATTGAAAATTTGTATGTTGCAGGGAGGTGAGATAGCTCAGTGAACTAAAGAGCCTGCTTAGGCAAGCACAGGGACCACAGTTCGATCCCTGGCATGTGCCGAGCCAGCCCTTTCCCCAGGTGGGCTAGCCACAGAGTCCAGGGGCATAGTGGTGCATGCCTATGGTACCAGAGTGGGGGAGGTTGAAAACAGGAGGATTGCTGTGAGTCTAAAATGCATAGTGAGACCCTATAAGCAACCAAATACACTAAAAAAATTGTATGATGCAGCACTAACCCACACTATGTATATGGAGATGAAGGTTCTGAAGAAGTTAGAGATCACAAAAGTGAGATTTTTTTGATGTAATATGATTAGCATCATCGTTGAGAGGTCAAGGAATTCACCTTCTCACTCACAGTGAAGTGGTAGCCACCTAAAACCCTGCTGGCATCCTAACCTTGGACCTCTTGCCTCCAGAACCATGATAAAAGTTTCTGTTGTTTAAAGTCAAATCGCATGGTACTTTGTTGTGGGAGCCTGAGTAAGCTGACACACTTAGGGCTGGGGAGATAGCTCAGTGGCTTAAGCACCTGTCTGGCAAGTGTAAGGTCATGAGTTCAATTCCTGATACAAAAAAAAAAAGAAAAAAAAAAACCAGATAGGGGCTAGGAAGATAGCGCCATGGCACAAGTGTCTGCCAGGCAAGTGTGAGGTTGTGAGTTTGATCCCCAGTCAAAACAAACAAACAAACAAACAAACAAATAAATAAATAAAACTTAAAAACCACCACCACCAAAAACAAACTAACATACTTAGTTTAGGCCCTTATAATGTTCACAAACCACTGGCTTGGTTGTTTTCTTCCTTTCTTTTATAGCTGATTAATGTTTTATTTATTTTAAATAACCATTTGAGGAATTTAGATCCAAATCATGACTTCTTTTTTTTCTTTTTTTTTCTTTTTGAGACAAGGGCTTGCTATGCAGTTCAGGCTGGCCTTGAGCTCACTTTTGTAGCCCAGCCTGGAACTCGAACTGATCCTCCTGCCTCAGCCTCCCAAGTGCTGGGATTATAGCTGTGCACCACCACACCCGGCTCCCAAATGATGATTTCTTTGTCTCATTTCAATCATCCTTTCCCCTAAGCTCAGGATTTTTTTTTTATAAAATTGAAATCTATCTCTATCAAAACCTTTATAAGGCTCTTCAGTCCTATGATAGAGATCTTAAAATTTATATCCCTTTAAGAAAGAAAAATTTAGATACATGCACAGTATATGACAAAACAAAAAATGTTAAAATTTATAAAAATAAAATACATAGGACTAGGGAGATAGTTCAGTGGTCTAAGCGCCTTCCTGCTAAGGACCCAGGTTCGATTTCTGGTATCACATGCCATGTCACCATGTCATGGTGGTACATGCCTATAATCTCAGCACTGGGGAAAGTGAGACAGTAATATCACTACAAATCTGAGCTGCATAGTGAGACCCTGTACCAAATAAATAAATAAGTAATTCTAAAATGAAATACTTAAGTATTTAAAAGTTTAAATTTTAATGTATTTATGAATAGTACATAAAACTATTAATTTTACTACATAAAATCACATACACATAAAAAAACCTTTGACTTTGTTTTGAGACAAGGTCTTGTAGTCCTGGATGATCTTGAATTCATCCTCTTGCCTCACCCTCTTAAGTGCTGGTATTACAAGTGTGTCTTAGCACATCTTCTTAATTATTTTTTTTTCTTTTTAAAGCAAAACAATATGATTAGCTAGGTCAGATTTCATTTGATCTTCACTGATTTTACCTCAACATGTGGCTGACAATGAAGCTGTGCTGAGAGTCGGTGACCTATCAGTATGGCTATTTTCTCAGGCTCGTTGCATTTATTAGACTGTAGTTGGGATAGTCTTTAGTTAGGGGTTTCTTTACAGGATTCTCTAAAAACTGCATACCCATTGTCAGGTTTCATTTAGTTAAAACTTAATTGTATCATCAGTAAATCAACTTAAGACATAATAAAACTGCAAAAACTTAGAATAGGCTAAAAATGCACAAAGTAAAGGAACCACTACTGCCAATTCTTAGAAAGGCAGAATCCTTTCTACTTCAGACTTTTTTTAGTGTAGTATATGTGACCACATAATAAAGAGACCAAATGAAGACATCTGTCTCAATCTACATAATAAAAACTAGTACAAACTGGACCAGCGAGATAGCCCAGTGAACTAAGTGCTTGCTTTGGCAAGCACAGGGACCACAATTTGATCCCTAGTTCCACATGCCACACCGGCCCTGCCCCCAGGGCACATTGAGCCAGGGACTGAGTCTGGGTGCAGTGGCACATGCCTATAATCCCAATGCTTAGGAGGCTGTAAACAGGAGGATCACTATGAGTCTGAGCTGCATAGTGAGAACCTGTACCAAATACATAAAATGAAAAAACAGGACTGGCCAGATAGCTCAGTGGACTGAAGCACCTGCTTAGGTAGAGTGAGTGGTCAGGTTTCCATCCAAGGCGTGCCATGCCAGCCCTACCCCTGGGGCACACTGAGATGGTGATTGAGACTGGGCATAGTGGTGCACACCTGTAATCCCAGTGTTTGGGAGGCTGAAAACAGGAGAATCACTACGTGTCTGATCTACATAGTGAAACCCTATAGACTCTATACTAAAATACATTAATAAATAAATAATAGTTATTAACAGTTTAAAAAATACAAATAACATGAAAAATAATAAATAAAAATAAATTTAAAAATCATTTTTAAAAAACTAGTAGAAATTATTTTATAGCCACATGTACAAAAATGAACTCTAAAGGGCTGAGGAGATAGCTCAGTGACATAAGTACCTGCCTAGTAAGCACAAGGTTCCAAATTCAATCCCCTGTACCACAAAGAAAAAAAGAAGCTCCAATAATTGCAGCAGCTCCCTAAGGAGTCATAAGACATGTACCCTCTGGCAACATTAAGAACCTTCTGTCTATTATTCAAAGCCTCTTTGATCCCCAGCTGGCCACCTGTACACTCTCAGCATATTTCCCTCTCCATACCCCCTTCCTGCTCTTTCATAGATAGCCCTGTGTTGCTCATCATGCCCTGCGTACCCTGTGCACTGAGACCTCTCTGTACACAGTAGGAGTTTTCAACAAATGCTTGTTGGAGTGTAGTTCAGTGGGTAGACCACTTGTCTAGCATGTGCGAGGCTCTGGATTTGATCCCTACACTGCAAAACCCAACTACAATAAATATATACAGGCGCTTATCACAAGATAAACTAGATCAGTGCTTCTCCTTATAAACACCTAAAAGACTTCTTATATCATAGATAGCTGGGCCACAGCCCAGTGTTTTAATTCAAAAGGACTGAAGTGGGGTTTAAGAACTTACATTTCTAACAAATCTTCAAGTGTTGCTGATGAAATTGGTGTAAAGAACATACTTTGAAAAAACAATGAACTAGATGATCTTTATAGTTTCTTGCATTTCTAATTTCTGTTTGCTTGGTACCTTTTTTTTTTTTTTCTTTTTTTTGTACTAACAATTGAATTCAGGACCTTGTACTTGCTAGGTACTGGGCCACTAGATTGTATCTCTTCCCCTCTTTTTGGTATTGGAACTCAGAATTTCACCCTTACCAGGCACGTGCTATTCCACTGACCTATATCCCTAGCCTCCCCCACCCATGATTTTTTTTTGAGATAAGGTCTCACTATGTAGTTTAGACTGGCCTAGACTTGGGCAGGACTCACTATGTAGCCCAGGCTGGCCTCGAATTCATGGCAATCCTCCTGCCTCAGTATCCTGAGTGCTGGTATTACAGGTGTGAGCCACCACAGCTGGTGGCGTACTAATGCTTGTAATATTGAGTAAACTAGTATTTAAATTATCATAAACAGAAATATGGGCTCTATAAGACTCAGATGCATTCAGTGAAAAGAACACATAATATTTTGGCACCAGATGAACATAGAACCTTGTATTTAGCATATGGGCAATGTGAAGAACACATAATTTAGAATCAAAACATCTCAGTTCAAATGTCACCTGATACTGTAAATTAACTTAAAGAAAGTTAATTTCTGAGCTTTTTGTTCTATACTAAAATAATATCTGCCTCATGATGTGTTATGTGTTAATTATGAGATAATATTAATGTGCAGGAAATAATTTGTAAAAAAGTACTATATATAGATGCCCCAATAAGAAATACGCATAGTATATTAATATACATTTAATAAGTATAATTGACTGTGTATAGTACTAGTGTTGAATCCAGGACCTTCCAACTGAGTTGTATCTCTACCTCCTGCTTTTATTTCTTATTTTGAGACAAGGTCTTCCTAAGTCACTGAACTGCCCAGGCTGGGCTTGAACTTGATCTTTCTGTCTCAGTCTCCCAGGTGTGAGCTCTAAGCTCCTAGATAAACTAGTACATTTTTAATATTTTTACAAATTTTCAAAATCCCAGTGCTAACTGATTCATTCACTTTTTTTTTTTTTTTTTCAGGACCGGGGCTCAAACTCACGACCTTGCACTTGCCAGGCAGGCACTTATGCCACAGAGCTACCCCCCTGGTCCCCCAGTGCTAATTTATAAGAATACAATCTATATGTTTCTCTACCACCTAAAATGTGTACATGTAAATCACATGTGGTGGCCTGTGCTTGTAATTCCAAGCCCAGCCTGGATAACTATAAGTTCAAGCTCAGCCTGCATACAGCGATATATAGCAATGTAGTGAGATCTTGTCTTAAAATTAAAAAGGGCTAAGGATGTAAGCCACCTTGGAAGTAGATCCTTCCATCCCAGTCAACTCCATTATTTAACTATACTTTACAAGGCTCCAAGCCATACCCAAATGTTAGACCCCCCCCAAAACTGAGAAATAATAAGCTATTGTTGTTTTATATCACTGTTTTAAAGTAACTTACTATGTAATAATCAATAACTGATATAATAACTAACATTTCTTATATACTTCCTATGTTCCAGGAATAGTACTAAGCACCCAACAGCCTTATGATGTAGATGTGATTATAATCCCCTAAGAAGAAAAGATGGCCCAGAGTTTGTTACGTTTCCATGACTAGAAGTAGAACTTGAATCCAAGACTTTTACTCCCAACCTCAGTTTCTTAGTTGTTCATTTATATGAGCCATGATAGAGTTTCTTGGACAGCTAAGCAACAGAAGCAACTAAACCCTCCCCACTTCAGGAAAGCCAACCTATGTAAAAGCGGCACAGGGCAGGACCAGATCTGCAATAGCATTCATGACTGATTCTATTCTGACCAGCTCTTGAATTCACAGATTAGTTATCCCTCTGGAAAATCCTGCCCAAGAGGCCCAGAACTCACCCAGATCTGCAGCTTCACCCGCTTCTCATGACGGTATACTGTCTTTACTTTGAAGTCAATGCCCACAGTGCTGACAAAGGCCGGAGTGAAAGTATCATCAGCATAGCGGAAAAGGAAGGAAGTTTTGCCGACACTGCTGTTCCCAATGATGAGCAGTTTGAACATATAGTCAAAATTCTGGTCAGAGGCATCTTTTACTCCAGTTTTACTATCAGTCACTGAAGCCATCTGCAAGAAAGACCTGTGGTCACTCAGGAACATACCTCCACGTACCTTTTAGAGTCCCCACCCTCATAATGTCATTCAGTCCAGCATCACAGAAGAAATACACACTACTTGGAAACCCTCACCATTGCACCTGCCTCAAATGTTGTCTCAGGACTGAGGTGAAACCCAGCTCCTCCCATTCATTCCTTTAGCAAATAGCAGCACATTGGTCTGGGGTGAGCCCTATGCTGGGCAGGGGAAATAAATCAGACATGATGTCCAGCCTCTGGGAGGCAACAGGCTAGAACAAAAGATCAGTGGAACACAAGTAACAAAGCAGTATGTCAGTGATAAGACAGGGAAGCCCTACCTGAAGGAATCCACAAGAAGCTTCTAACCTAGCCTGGGAACATGGTAGCCAAGAAGAAATCTACCACAGGACACAGGGTTCAATATGGGGCTATTAATCTCTATTTTAAAAACTTGTACAGTTCCCCACAGCTATAAAGGCACTTGTCAAACTTTCCAGCTTGACAAGGAAACAGTTAACCAAAGAACCAACTCTTTTTTTAATCTTTTTTTAAAAAATTTTTTATTTTATTTATTATTTTTATTCTTGTTTCAGAACCTTTGTTTGTTTATTCACTCACTTTTATGGCCGGCCCAGCCCGCCCCAAGGGCAGGGCTGGCGCAGCATGTGGTGCCGGGGATCGAACCGTGGTCCCTGAAGCCGCCCAAGCTTCCTCAAGCTGGCGCTTTAGACCACTGAGCCATCCCGCCAGCCCCCAACTCTTTTTTAAAAAATGTATTTAGTATAGGATCTCACTATACAAATCAGACTTGTGATCCTCCTTTTTTCAGCCTCCCAAGTGCTGGGATTACAGGCATGAACCACCACATCCAGTCTCAATCGCGGTCTCAGCATGCTCTGGGGACAGGGCCAGCCAGATCAAACTCAGGCCCTGAGTTGCCTAAAATGGCATTTTAATCCACTGAGCTATCTGGCCAGCCCTCAAAGAACCAACTTTCTTAAGCTTTCCTCCCAATCCTTCTCCCCATCAACCTGCACCACCTTTATATCAAGTTATACTTTATTCATATATACCACAGCATTTTTTGCTTTTGCCCTTTTATGCACATTTTCCTTCTACCTAGATGTCCTTTAAAAAATATTTTATTTATTTATTCATTCATATTTTTATTTGGTACAGGGTCTCACTACTCACCTTGGACTTGTAGTGATCCTTCTGTCTCATTCTACTCAGTGCTGGGATTACAGGTGTGTGCCACCATGCCCAGTTTCAGTGGCCAGCATGGCATGCAGTACCAGGGATTGAACTGGGTCCTTGAACCTGCCAGGTAGGCACTTAGACTGCTGAGCTATCTCCGCAAACTCTAGAATGCTCTTTATCCATAACAAACCCCGATTATTCTTTGAGGTCCCAGCCATCATCTTCCCTGTGCACAGAGGCATGCACTCTTGCTCCTACTTGTGTCATTTCTGAACTATTTACAATTGTAGCTTCTGTTTTAGACTGAGCATCTGTGGCTTGATGTATTCCATTTCTGTATGCCTGACTTCTCACATAAATCCCAGTGAATAACAGCACTCAGTCAGTGGCTATTGATTTAATGAAAGTCACTTCATTATCCAGTGCCCCCACCACACCATCTATTACAGGACTTGGATGAGATAACAATAACTGAGATCTTTGTAAAGTGGTAAATTCACAGAGGTGTGAACTTAAGTCCTTATAGTTTCATCTTTTAAAACCTTAATCTTTAATTTGCTCATTCACTAATTCAGCAAATACTCATATGCACCAAGGCTATCACCATCCTCTCTTTTCCCAGAACAGTTTGAAATTGAACCCGTAATCTATCAGTTGGTCCTATGACCTGACTGGAGGCTTTAACTGTACATTACAGAAAGTTCAGGTACCATGTTTCATAATCTTAAGTCTCTCCTCTTGCTCAATACTAGATACTCAAAGGGCTAGACAAGTGGTTAGAAAGGGTGGGAGGTCACCCTAATGTGAAATACTCTTTTTGGGAATTCCTGGTTTTTCTATCCCAAGAAAAAGAAAGGGAATGAGACTGGTGAATTAGCTACCTGGATCTTTCAGATAAGCTCTAAGGTTAAGAAGCTAATAAGTGTGGATGGCTTAAGTCTCTCTTAAAGGGCTGAGGAGACAGCTCGGTGGCATAAGCACCTGCCCAGCCAGCTCAAGGTCCCGAGTCCAATTCCTAGTCTTGCATGCCACGCTGGCCCTGGAATCCTGAGCACACTTTGCCAGTCCCAGAACCCAGCATGGTGGGATGCAGCTGTAATCCCAGCACTGGGGAGGGTGAGACAGCAAGATCACAGTAAGTCTGAACTACGTAGTGAGATCCTATATCAAAACAAAACAACAACAACCAAAAAAAAAAAAAAAAAACCTAAATAAAATATATTAAAAGCTCTCATGAAGAAAAATCAGACAATTAGGATTAATAGCAATCTTTTAATAAAACTTCTTTGAACTATCACTATTGGCTTTGTGTGGCTCCATTCTTGCTGCTCTTTGCTCCCAGCTCTCAAGCCTTTATCTGAGACCCTTAGCTTCATCTTTCTGGCAATCTGCACATGACATAGCTTACTTGGCAGGCATGGGTTAGCAGGTAACACTGGATACTCAAACTGTCTCACAGCCTTCACTTTTCGATTTATCTTGGTACATGCAGTGAAGCCTACTTCAAACATTGACAAGTGGCTGAGTATGGTGTTGCACATTTACAATCCCAGCAGCTTGAGAGGCTGAAACAGGAGAATCACAAGTATGAACTCAGCCCAGGCAATATACTGAGACCCTATCTGAAAATACAAAGTACAAAAGGAATGCAGTTCAGTGCTGAGGTCCAGGGTTTAATCTCTAGTAGTACACATATGCGCATGTATGTGCATGTGCACACACAAACAACACATACACACACACACACACACACACACACACAAATTGGCAATTCAAGACATGTGTTTTTAATTTAAAATAAAGAAAGCAAAAAAATAATAGTAATAAAATAAAATAAAGAAAGCAGGCTGGCGAGATGGCTTAGTGGTCTAAAGCGCCTGCTTAGGAAAGCTTAGGCAATCCCAGGGACTACCGTTGGATCCTCAGCACCATATGCTGTGCCAGGGCAGGCAGAGCCAGACATAATAAAATAAATAAAAAATAAGGAAAGCCACTACAATGACTTTACATTATCCTCCATTCTGTTGTTAGCCATCTTTTTGTTCACAGAACATTCTCACAGTGAATGTATATACTCATTATAAATGTTCTTTAAAAAGTTCTGGGGCTGGGGAGATAGCTCCGAGGCACAAGTGCCTGCTGGGCAAGTGCAAGGTCGTGAGTTTGAACCCTGGTCCCACACACAAAAAAATAAAAATAAAAATAAAAAAAAAAAAATAAAAAGTTCTGAAATTTATTTAAAAAGTGCAAATAAAAAAAAAAAAAAAGAACACAAAATTACTTGACATTACACCCACACAGAAATGATGGTTAACATTTTAGTACACTTCTTTTTATTTATTTATTTTTTTTTTTAATATAGGGTCTCACTGCACAGGTCAGGTTTGTAGTGATCCTCCTGTTTTTAACCTCCTCAGCACTGGGATTACAGGCATGCACCACTACACCTGGAATCTGTCAATGACTCAGTGTGCCTGGGGGGAGGGCTGGAGTGGCATGCCGTACCTGGGATCGAACCCCAGCCCCTGCACTTGCCTAACCAGGCACAGTGCACTAAGGTATCTTACCAGCCCCATTTTAGTATATCCCCTCCAAAATATTTTCATGCAAAAGAGTATCTTCTGGTTTTACATTTTATTTGTAAGAGTTAGCATGTATTAAAAATAATTCACTAAACATTTACTATTTGTATTTATTTCACTGTATGTAATCTGTATTATTTTCTTACTTTTTAGCCTTAAAAAAAGTGATTTGGAAGCTAAAGGTTTGTACTGGAAAGTAAATCCTTGGGGGCCCGGTGGGATGGCTCAGTGGTCTAGGGCGCCTGCTTGGGGAAGCTTGGGTGGCTTCAGGGACCGCGGTTTGATCTCCGGTACCACATGCTGTGCCAGCCCTGCCCTCGGGGTGGGTTGAGCTGGCCTTAAAAATGAGTGAAGAAGCCGGGCGTGGTGGTGCACACCTGTAATCCCAGCACTCGGGAGGCTGAGGCAGGAGGATTGGTGCGAGTTCGAGACCAGCCTGAGCTACAAAAGTGAGCTCAAGGCCAGTCTCAACTGCATAGCGAGACCCTGTCTCAAAAAGACAAAAAAAAAAAAAAAAAAAAAAAAAAAAAAAAAAAAAAAAAAAAAAAAAAAAAAAAAAAAAAAAAAAAAAAAAAAAAAAAAAAAAAAAAAAAAAAAAAAAAAAAAAAAAAAAAAAAAAAAAAAAAAAATGAGTGAAGAAACAAAGGTTCTGAAACAAGAAATTAATTAATTAATTAATTAATTAATTAATTAATTAAAAAAAAAAAGAAAGTAAATCCTTGGTTCTCAATTACTAGTTCCCTGCCCTAGAGGCAAATGTTACAAATTTTTATCACCTTTAGAGGTAATTGTTGCATATACAAGCATAGGCGTCTATTCAGACCTCTACTTATATATAAATGGTGCAACATAATAAAGGTTAGTCTACACTTTTAAAATATACTTTAATAGCTGCATCATGTGCAGAAAGGGTAGACTACTAGGATGTATGTTATGTTATGTGGCAAAAGTACTTAAATGCAAAGTATTGAGACTTGAAAATCTCTTCATAACCGTCGTTTCAGTGATATTTATGTAATATTCCATCCTATGGATAGGTTAGATGACCAATCTTTTAATCAGTCTTTAGGAAGAGGAGTTGATTTTAATTTAAAGCAGGTGTGTGTGTGTGTGTGTGTGTGTGTAACAATAATCAAACTCAGGACTTCGTGCTTGCTGATCAGGCAAGTACTGCATGACTGAGCTAAATCCCCAGTCCCTTGTGTTTTTGTTTTTGTTTTAGTTTGGTTTTGACATAAGAGTTTCACTATGCAGTTCAGGTTGGCCTTGAACTTACTGTGTATTTCAGGCTAGCCTCAAACTCACAGCAATCTTCCTGCCTCAAGCCTTCCCAGTGCTATGATTATAGCTGTGTGCCACCATGCCCAGCCTTAAAGCACTTTTAAAATTGTTTTTATGTTCATTATTATTATAAGTTAAACTGTAGTAAACACCTCTTTACATGAATCTTTGTTTGCTTTCCTATCCTTGAGAGAGATTCCAGAAGTAGAATTTCTGGTCAAAGATAACTTTAACCTAAATTTGATTCTCATTTCAATTTTTCTTTTCTTTTCTTTTCTTCTTTCTTTCTTTCTTTTTCTTTTTTGGTTTTCATTTGTTTGTTTGTTTTGGTACCAGGCATTGAACTCAGGACCTTGTGGTTCCCAGACAGGTGCTTATGCCACTGAGCTATCTCCCTGGCCCACTCATCTCAATTTCATGTAAATACTTTATCTTATTTTACTCTCTAAATAAACCTTGGAAATAAAGTTGGAAGGGTTAAGTACTTCTATTTAAATTGAGAAGATTTTCCCAAGCCTCATAGTTAACCATGAGAATAGATTTAGTACCCTGAGCAGTATGAAAAGTTCAAAATTGTTGTTTTAAAGTAGGTGAGACAGCCTAACATGGGGGCACATGCCCATAATTGCAGAAGGAAGATCACTGTGATTTTGAGGCTAACCTGGGCTATATCATCAGTTAAAGGTCAACTTAAACTAAGTAGAAAGACCCCATCTCAAAAGTCTAAAGATAGAAAGATAGTTATACACAGGCTGGGGAGATAGCTAGTCAGCTTAAGTGCTTGCCTGGCAGGCACAAAGACCCAAATACAATCCCCAACACTGCATGCCGTGCCTAGTCTGAAACCAGGGATGGTGGCACAGTCCCATAATGCCAGTACTCAGGAAGATGAGACAGGAAGACTGCCTCAAGTTCAAGGCTAACCTGGACTAGTGAATTCAAGTCCAGTGAGAACTTCACAATGAAACTATCTCAAAAAGTAAGTAAATAAATAAATACCAGAGGATGGGGTTGTAAGTCAGTAATATAGCACTTGTCAGCAGGCATGAGATGCTGGGTTTAATTTCCAATACCAACAAACAAACAAACAAATAAATAGTTGCTATATCCATCCATAGAATATTTGAGCAAGTGAGATCAACTCTCTAAACCATAGCAGTATTATTACTTTAGAGACAATACTGCCCACTTAATGGAGCTTTAGTACAAATAGAATAAGCAGCACTATATGTAAACAATTTTTCTTGGTCCAAAGAAGGTACCTGATATTATTACTTCACTGGCCCCCTTAATTCACTGCTGCAGTTAAATCTTGTTCAGCTACCCTTTTCCTTACCTGAGTGCCAATATTTGGTGCTGTGATACAATGAACTACTGTATCTGCCTGCCCCTCTGTATGTAGGGGGATTTTTTCCCTTCACTAGCCAAAATTAGACCTATAACAAATCCTTGGAGGATCTCACTTCTTCCAATAAATATTTATTGAGTATGTGCCAAACTACTAACATAAACATATTACTGGTTTGTTTTTTGTTTTTTTTTTCAGTGCAGTCAGCCCTACACTCTCTTAGAATAGTGGCTTTATTATAACAAAAAGCCTGGTTTCTAGTCCCAGTTCTTCCAGTGTCTCAATGTATGAAGTTAGGTAGGTCACTAATATTCTCAGATTTGGCGTCCTTATTAGATAGTAATACCTACTTCACAAGGCTGGTGTAATTTTTAAATAAAAGAACGAATGAAAGTATGCATCATACACTGTGCTAAGAAAAGTACATATCCCTTGTGTAGAATCAGTGGGAGACATACTTATCTTTTATTAGGTATTTCTACCACAGGTGTCTGAGTAGGGAGGAATAGCAAGAGTACAAGATAATTTCAATTCCCAGTCCAACCTGCCTGCTCCATTTTATCTGTCACTTTACAGGTAAAACACACTGTAGCTTTGTGATTTGTCCAAGGTCATAAAGCAAGTAGTTCATCATCAGAATTTCTATTGCTTAATGTCACCCAGATCTGACTAGGCTGACAGAAAATAAAAACCATAGCAATTTTATCATGAGTAGAGCATTCCCAACACTGTGCAGCTTAGTTACCATACCATACTTGCCATGCCATTCCATGCTTCTGTGCATAGAATGCAGCTCTCTCAGTAGGTGGTATGAGAACAAGGAAAGAGAGACAGTAGAAGGGTTGGGATGGAAGCCCCCAACGGAGTGTTCTCAGGAGGCGGGGCAGGGGTACACAGACATCTGGAAGACAGGCAAAAAGCATCCCAGCAGGCAACTGCCTGAGGCAGATCTAAGCAGACAGGTCACTGTACAGTGGTGCAGTGCAGAACTGCATTTGTAAGATAAGCATCGATCAAATCATCCCTCTCTTTTGTGACAGTCACATAAAATGATAAAGCTGGGTAGCTCACTGCCTCCGTGATGAGCAATACAGATGAAGACTCAGGAATCACTTGGGAAGTCCTCTCTGGTCCCAGGCTGGGAGAGGAAAGAAATGTCTCTTCAAAGGTTACTGTGAAAATAATTAACTCTTTCAGCCTCAAAGTAAGCAGAAATAGGCACCTAAGGAAAACCCAACTTCAGCCAGGAAAGGGGAGAGAGGAGAAAAGAGCCCTAAAACCCACCAAAAAGGGATCACCACTTACTAAATGTAGTGAAAGGACCAGATATACATCTTTGCTGATATAGTCAAAAGACAAAGCATAAGACTGAGTGTAAGAAACCTAAATTGAGCCCTAGATCTTGCCATACTTGTGTAATCTTGAACAAATCACACTCTAGCCTCAGCTTCCTAATTTATAAAATAAATCAATAAACTGGGCAAGGTGGTACACCTGTAATCCCAGCACTCAGAAGGATGAGGTGGAGGATCACCACATGTCTGAAGCCAGACTGGGCCACACAGTGAGTTCAAGACCAGCCTAACTATATAATGTGACCCTGCCCCAAAAAAGGTTTTTTAATTTAAAACATACATTTATAAAATGGTTTCCTAATAAAATCAGTATATCAGAGAAAGTTTTACACAAACTTCTTAGAAAAAAAAAAAAAGACTATTCCCTGTGCTTCATGTTTTCTTCTAGCAAGTTATTTGAGTAATGGAAATAGTTGTCGGGTTCTAAATCTAACTGAATGAAGATTCTGTTTCCAGCTTTATTATTTATCAGCTGTTAAGCCTAGACAAAAAATTTCACATGACTAAGATGCAGTTTCTGGGCTGGGAAGATAGCTTGGTGGTCTAAGTGCCTGCCTGGCAAGTACTGCATGCCTGGTACTGCATGCCTTGCCTGCCCTGGAACCCTGGGTGAGCTGTGCTGTCCCTAAAACTGGGTGTGATGGTACATGCCTGCAATCCTAGTGCTGAGGAGTCTGAGACAGAAAGATCACTATGAATCCAAGCTGTATAGTGAGACCTCGTACCAAATAAACAAATAAAAGATTGATGATGATGATGATGATGATGATGATGATGATGATGATGATGATGACAACAATAATAATATGCACTTTCTGTCAGGTTAGACCCTAAAGAGTGACTGAGACCATTATCAGGATTGAAGCAAACAGCGATACCTTTACCTCAGACTTGGTACAGACTGCTCAAGGTTGAGAAGGTACTGACCATGAATAAAGGAAAATAATCTGCTTTATAAACTAACTTACGTATAGGAAGAGGCACCCACTGAAGAAGATGGAAATTTTTAAGTTTCTCAGGGGCTGGTGCCTCTAGTGGGAAGCACCTGGGGGGAAGTACAGGATGACAGTGACATTCTGCTGCTTTACAGCATGACATTCTGTAGATTTACAGGGTTTCCCATAAGCCTGAGAACCAAGCCCAGGAGCCAACCTGATAAGCAGATTTATTTTAGTCTCTCTGGCTGAGATGGTGTGGGGAGGCTGTTCCTGCTTAACAGAGCGGTGATCTGTAGGAGTTTTTCTCTTCAGGGTGTGAGTGGTCTAACTGTGAGAACCTAATAGTTTCCTCCTCTGAAAACAAATATTTGGGGGATGATAAGTAATGTGAATAGGTAATGCATTTAGCATAGCGTATGGAACATATTAAGTGCTCAGTAAGTATAATGCCAGGTCTTCCTTCAGGGAATATTTCTCAATAAGGATGAATAGGGAGTTGAGCAAATGTGGACCTCATTCTGCTATATCCCCTTCTTCCCCAAAATCATGTTTTGCTAATTTCATAAATTTAGTCTTTCTTCTGGCCATTCCTGTAATCCTAGACCTGAGGAGGATAAGATAGGAGGACTGCCAAGAGTTTGAGGCCAGCCTGGGCTACATAGTGAGTTCAACCCTAGCCTGAACTGCATATCTATCTCAAAAACAATAAACAAATAAATAAAAACTAAATAGATAAAAAATAAATAAAGCTAATCTTTCTTTATACACCATTCCCCTCTGCTAAACCATCACAACCAGCCTGGACCTGCCTACATCCTCATTGTTTTCCCAGGTCTCTTGAGTAACAGAAATAGTATCCTTTTTTTTTTTTTTTTTTGCCTTTTTGAGACAGGGTCTCGCTATGCAGGTCAGGCTGGCCTTGAGCTCACTTTTGTAGCCCAGGCTGGTCTGGAACTCACACCGATCCTCCTGCCTCAGCCTCCCGAGTACTGTGATTACAGGCGTGCGCCACCACGCCTGGCAGAAATAATATTCTAATAGCTACCATTCAATGAGCAACTACTAAAGGCCAAGCACTCTACTAGCTGCCTGGAGGCATTCTATCTTGTACACAATACCTAAATGACCAGCAAATGTCCTTTCCTTTCTTCTCCAGATTGGAAAGAGATAGCTACGGGTGTGACTGTTGACAGAATGGAGGCACTCCTGCCTAAAGAGTACTAGTGGCCCCTTTTTGTATTGAGCTTCTTTTCACCCACATAATCATATTTTATTCTCACAGTTTTGGGGTAGATGAAGAAACTGAGGCAGGAGGACAACCACTGCTCAATTATTCAGTCAACATGCAGTGCACCTACTTCATTATATGCCAGGCTCTGGGTGACACTCTGGGAAGAATGAGAGAAAGCCTAACAAGCTTAAATTTTCTCAATTACACCTCCCTTTGTGTTTTAGACATTAAGAAACTAGAGATTTATTTCTAGAATTTGAGGTCATTTTAACTTTGCTTATGCCTACATTGTATCCCCCAACAGGAACACACTTTGCTCCGCCTTCAGCTAAATCCTTCATGACCAAGAGACCTCCCTAACCCATCTGTCCTCCCTAAAGGCCTCTCCTTGGGCTCTCTCTATACTACGGTTTTTCACTACCATAATGGGGTCTTTCATGACTTTTATTGTTTTTCTCTGTTCTAGGTACAGTTGTGCATCCACCTATGTGCATGTACATACACACACACACACACACACACACACACACACACACACACACACTCCTTTTTCTGTCCAGCCCATCTGCATTTTGGAAAGCCGGGATAAAGAAGCCCACCCTCCACCACAGTTCTATTAGCTTACAGAGACTACCACACTGCCTCTCCCAAATTCCCTCTCATGCCTGAACTCCAGAACAGAATCTGCCTGTGGGTGAATTTTGTTGTCCATTATTCTCTTCTTGTCAGTGATCCCTGCGCAGTAACCAGGTCCAGCCCTTGCTCCCTGAACCCCAGTCTTCTGAGAAAACAAGAAATAGGCTCCCACTATCTTTCCAAAACCTACACAGACCTCCCAGCTAGCAAGCACCCCCACGCCCACCCCAAACTCTCCAAGGGCTCCCCAGCGCCAGACTCTGCTCCTATCCATAACCTCCTCCCCACACCTGACCAGAAGCCAGCTGCCCCTGCCCAGATAGATCCAAGGCCACTATTCTCTCCCTCTACCAGCTCCTGCAACCCCCCTCTGCGTTGGGATTGACCCAGGGACCCCTCACTTTCCCATTCTTCCAGGCTTACGCTTCTAAGCCCCACCCCTCGCTCTCTAGCCTCTAGGCAACCGCACGACCCCTCCACCCCACGACCCCTCCCGGGCGCCCGCTCCTCTCAGCTCTTAGGATGCCTTAGTCTCCACTCCATGCTGCCCTCTAGCCCGGGCTCCCCCCCTCGAGCCTCCTCTGTGCAGCGCCCCTGCATGGACCCGCGCGCCTGGCCCCTCTCTTCGCAGCCTCCCCGACATCCCCTCACTGCCCTCCAGTTGCCGCCCATCTTTCCCACCAGCCGGGTACTCGCTTTCTCGCACCCTCCCCGGATGCCCCGCGGCCTGGGAGACCCTGCTCAGGCCGACGCCCCCTCTGAGTAGCGGCGGGCCCCTCAAGCCCTCAGCCGTGTCCCCAGCGCTCCTCAGCGCCTGCTCACGGCCCTCGGCACATGGAACCAGGCTGCGACCCTCACCTCGGACTCCTAGCGGGACGTCGCACTTGGTAGCAGGGATCGGGAACCGGGCGGGGGCGAGGCGGGGCGGGTCTGGTCCGCGTCTCAGCTACTAAGGGCTGAGGCTCTGCTCCAGCTGTGTTCTGCTCCCGCGCGGGCAGGCCCCGCCTATGGGCGGAGTCTGTGTTTGCCCCCGCCCCCGCCGCCTTGCTAGGTTCAGACACAGAGAATCCAAAGTGTGAGATACCCCCATAACTAGGACACTATCATGACTTCCTTCCTTCCTTCCTTCCTTCCTTCCTTCCCTTTCTTTTTCTTTCTTTCTTTCTCTTTCTTTCTTTCTATCTTTCTTTCTTTCTCTTTTTCTTTTTTTCTTTTCTTTCTTTCTTATGTTTTAGGCTTTTGTTTTGGTTTTAATTTTTTAAAGACAGAGCTTTACTGTGTAGTTCAGGCTGGTCTTAAACTCTCAATGATCTTTCTGCCTCAGCTTCCAGAATACTTAAATCGCAGGGGTGCACCATCACTCCTGGCCTGTAACTTAACCTTAATTCTTGTTTCTGTTTCTTTTGTTATATTTGCAATACTGAGGATTGAATCCTGAGATTTGAGCATATTAGGCAAGTACTCTACCATTGAGCTACATCCCTAGCATGATTTTACCTTACTTCCTGTTCCATATTATACTTACAAGGTGACCAGAGAGCTCTGATGATAATGCAGATGTTAGGTACTGAGCTTTGTGGTTTCCAGATCACCTTTCCATTTAGTTACACACACTGGTACATCCTCAAAGCCCACAAAGATAACAGAAAATGAAAACTAAGCCAGGGACTGGGACTCTGCCTTCTCCGCTGTGCATTCTTGCAGGCCCCATATTCTGACAATAATAACATAGACTCAGCTTATGCCTACCCTTTTCTTGGTCTCCATTGCCCTTACCCTGTTCAACGTCTTACCATTTCCGGACTGGACTAATGCAGCAGTATCTTAATTCCTGCCTTTTCTCTCCAGTTTGCCCTCTATTCCCGTGCCTGAGTAACCTTGTCAAATGTCACTACAAGCTTTGTTTTTAAGAAAACACACTCACAATAACTCTCTGTGCTTCCCCATTACCAACATGGAGGCTGCAGGCCAGAATGAAAAAATATTCTCTCCTAGGGCCAGCCACATAGCTCAGCAGATTGAAGTGCCTACAAGTAGGCACAGGGGCCAGGCATTCAATTCTTGGGGCTGCCTCCCTTGCCCCACCCCCAGGGTGCACTGAGATGGCAATTGAGACTGGGCTTGGTGGCTTACACCTGTAATCACAGCTCTTGAGAGGCTGTAAACAGGCGGATCACTATGAGCCCGATCTAGTAGTGAGACCCTTAACATCCTGTAGACCCTTCCCCACTGCCCCCCCAAAAGAAAAAATATTCTCTCCTGAGCATTAGGAAGTCGGAGCTCTGGACAGTGAAGACAGTGGGAGATAACTAACGCCCCATGTTCAAATCCTGATGGATACTTCACTTCCAGTCTTCCAGAGGTCACATAAGCCAGCTAACACAGTTGGTTTACATTCTTTCCCTGTATTCTTCCCTCATCTCAAATCTACAGGCTTTACTAAGACACCCCAGCCAGTTCTTTCCTGAGTTCTACTGTGACCCTATTACGTTTTTCTGCAGACTGAGGCTGACAACCCCTCTACTTGTCTGGTCTCTCCTTCAGACTTCTAATCCTTATACTGTTCTGAACATTTTGACAGCCCTTGTAGTTACATTCTCACTGATAGTTTTACTGTCAGCCCCTTTCTTCTGCCCTTTAGGCTGTTATTCCTTTGTTAACAAACTAATTCTCAACATCTTTCACATAGCCAAGCTACTTTTTATCTTTATTAAAACCATACCTTTTTCTAGTCCATTGCCTCTCTTGTAGACTTTTGCCAGAAGGCTTCTCATTTTCTTGTCCCCATACACCAAGTGGGAGGTGGAGTAGCACCACCACTTCTGCTCTTGTAAAATAATTCCACTCCTTTGTTTGCAGTCATATCACCTCTATGGCTCTTCCCAAACCACTCCCTCACCCGCTTTGTGCCACAGGGCCCTAGTTTCTTCATTTCAAAAGGGTTGAGATGGATAATGATTATCCATGAGATAATGAGATAACATACAAAGCCATTCTGTTAAAGTTGTAAAAAACATGAGAACAGATGGTATAGCTTTTATGTAGCCCAAGATCTTCTCCTTGCTTTCTCCTTTTCCTTATCCAAAAGGCCATTCAGTAAAAGAAAAAGACCCTGGGTTGGGGGCCAGAAAAACCCGTTTTCAATGTTATCTCCCTCACTTGTTTTCTGAGTGACCTTAGGTCAATAATCTTGTTTATATGACACACATACCACTTCCTCCTTTATAGGAAGAGCAGTAATGAGATCTGCTTCCCAGTTATAAAAGGCAAATGAGAAAATGAGCCACTGGAAAGAACTTGCTAATGTTCTAGACATACAGTAAGCACTGCATAAGTGTGAAACACTGTGGTTATTATAATACAAAAATGCTATTTTTAACCACAACTGCCTTTTAAGAAGGATAGATCTAAATACATAGAAGCTCCTTTTGTTCTACTCAGGGCATTGATGAGTATGAATATGTAAGGATGTATACATTTGGAAGGAGAAAATGGAGTATTAAGTGGCTCTACATTAAGACGGGAGCCTGGAATCACTTGGGACAAAAGGAGGGAGATGTAATAAAGAAAAGTAGGAACAAAAATGAAAAAAAATGAGTGAGAAAATCAGTGTAGTGGGATTTGATCCCCAGCACCACATGTCACTCTAGGCCCACCCTCTGTTGCACTCAGCCAGCTACAGAGACTGAGTGTGGTGGCATATGACTATAATCCCAGCACTGAGGAGGCTGAAAACAAGAGCATCGCTATGAGTCCAACCTGCATAGTGAAACCCTGTGCCAAATATGTAAAAATAAGAAATAAAAGAAAATCAGTGTAAATGTAAGTGCTCCAGATAGAATCAGAAGAAAATTTCTCATAGCGGATTGGCCAAAGGGGTTCTAATGCACTGGAATGCCTAATTTTTGGTATATGTTTTTTCATACACTGGAAGAAAGGGTTGTCACTCAGGAATGCTTTCTGAGAGAGGACTGTGAGGCTACATGAGCAAGAAGTTGAGTAATGATTTGTTTTATCTTAGTTGGAAAAAAGATTAGACACAGAAGTAACTTCAAGAGTGCAACCTCTCAGAAATCTTGTAAACTTTGAACCCACAAAATTTTTTAAATGTGACAGGGCTGAAGCCCATTGCCTTGAAAATAAAATATTAAGCTAACACAAATACCATATCTGACATTGAGTTTTATGATTTGTGATGCAGTTTTATCCTTTATAATGATCTCCCTGTTTACTAGCAGCTGACCACTGTAGGAAAAAAAAAAAATTGTATTAGACTGTCTTCACCTATAGATACACATGTCCAAGAAAAAAGGGAAAGAAACAAAAAATTCCACCTTTTGTTTTGGAACAGATTGGTTAACAAATATAATTAAAATATATTAGTATGGTTAAACTATTCTAGAAGCATTCCTATTTTATATCTTATTTCTTCCTCAAAAATCACATAAGATACAGACTTTCTTTTTTTTTTAAGAATTTTTTAATTTTTATTTTATTTTTTTCTTAATTCAAAACTTTTTTTTTTTTTTTTTTTTTTTTTTTTTTTTTTTTAAATTTTTTTTTTTTTTTTTTTTTTTTTTTTGATTTTTGAGACAGGGTCTCACTGTGCAGTTCAGGCTGGCTTTGAGCTCACTTTTGTAGCCCAGGCTGGTCTCAAACTCACAACGATCCTCCTGCCTCAGCCTCCCGAGTGCTGGGATTACAGGCGTGAGCCACCACGCCCGGCTATTTCAGAACTTTTGTTTGTTTGTTTATTTATTTTTATGGCCGGCTCAGCCTGCCCTGAAGGCAGGGCTGGCACAGCATATGATGCCAGGGATCGAACCGCGGTCCCTGCAGCCACCCAAGCTTTCCTAAGCAGACACTTTAGACCACTGAGCCATCCTGCCGGGCCCCGATACAGACTTTCACAATCACTCCTTTTTAATAGAGAACCCACAGTTCAATTTTATTCAGAGTAAAGAAAACAGCAAATTTTGCTCAGATTAGAAGAAATTTAACCATTGGTTTGGAATCTGTAACTCAAACTCAGACACATGCTATAAGGACAATATTATGGTAATATAATTGTTTTGCATTTGTCTATTGTTTGTCTAACGTTAACAACTGTAAACAGAGCAGTGAAACTAGTATTTAGAACAATCCTTATAGTGTTGCAGTATCAGACACATTTTACTTCTCTCCACAGCACTGGTTCTCCTTGTGTACCTGAGCTTCCTTCTTTTTAGTAAAGTCATTTTTTATATTAAAGGTCAGTTTTCCCCTTTATCATATTGGCAACAGTCTTGCTTGTAACATCAAGCAAAACCTTGATATCTAGGTAGTTTGCTGCCAGAATAAGTTCAAAAAGGGTTCCTTGGTCAACTTTCAAGAATTCTTGGTCCCAAACAGGAATATCATCTGTTCACTTTTCTTTATTCCCATCATCCTCAGGAGGAGGAGGGGGGGTCATTCTTGTGATGGGTACACAACTGAATGACCTTTTATATGTTGCTGCATTAACATTTGGTAGAGGAACTGAATCATCATCTCCTTCTTCATCCATTCCCAAATTTTCCAACATGGTCTTAATTGTCACAGACTGGCAATTTTAACATCAACTTCAAATATCTGTCCATTAGAATGCTGCAACTTAATTGAAGGTATGGTGTTTGGTCTTTAAAAGACTATGGGCCAGAAGCAGATGAGAGATGGAAGATGCTTTCACTCATTTGAGAAAGACTACAGAAGATGAAGCCACTCCACAACCCCCTTCTTATAGAGAAGAAAACAGAAGGCAGGAGCTTATGTCACTTATCCAACACCAAACATTTGGTAAATGGAAGGGTCAGATATCAGGCCTCTTGATTCCAGGTCCCAGTATATCAGCTATCCAGTTAACACCACTGGATTTAGGAGTACCACAAACAATATTTCCTTAAATCTTTTTTTAATTACTAAGATAGAGAAATCAGCCTTCTCCTCCTCTTAGTTTTTGATTTATTTGTTTGTTTATTTATGTATTTTGGCATTGGGTACTAAATTCAATACCTTCACACTGAACTATAGTCCCAGTCCTTCATATTTTTTACCCAGGCAAGACTCAAGCTCTCAATCTTTCTGTCTCAGCATTCAGAATGCTGAAATTACAGTGTATACCACCATGCCTGGCTTCTAGCTCTTGATGCTTTTCATCAAAGGAGAATCAATTGCTTAGAAAAGGTAGTGGCATAAATGGAAAGTTCAACTCTTCACAAGATGCATCTTTACCCCAATGTGAGTAACTTATGGTCAGGCTACCAACTTAGCTATATTAAGAGGTCAGCTATTGTCATCCAGCCCCAGTGGTACAGCTGAAACCTGTGCTATAAGACTTTAGCCTATAAAGCAGCTCAAGAATAGAGGGTTCATTGATGAGTGATGGAAGAGGGTCTGGGAAAAAAAGGCAGTGGACAGACGATCCAGGGCTTTGCCAATCATCTTAGGGCTTTGAGACTTTACCTTGCACACCAAAAGATTTTAAGCAATGGAATAACATGTTTGCATATGCATGTAAGAAAGACTGCTCTAACTGCAAATGGGAACACAAAGAATTACATTGAAAAGTTTGAGAGCAGAGAGAGGAGATAGGGGAAAGAGTTGACAAATGTGATAATATAGGTGAGAAATGAAGAAGACTTGAGTTAAGTCATAGAAATGGGGGAGGTAGGGCCAGGGATTTAGTCCAGTGGCACAGTGCTTGCCTGGCAAGTGCAAGGTCCTGAGTTTGATTTCTAGCACTCCCCCAAAACACACACACACACACACACACACACACACATACACACAAAAGGACAGGTGAAAAACTTAGATTTGAAATATATTTAATGAAGCCATTCACTGACATACGGAGCACAGAAATTCCTTCAGGTATCTATTGCTGCTCAAAGGACCACTCCTCAAAGTTCACTGGCTTAAAACAGCAATAATTTCTTATTTCTCAAGATTCTTTTTAATATTCTCATAATGCTGTGGGTGACTAAATAGCTCTTTTGCTAGTTTCACCTATTCACTCATGAGCTGCATTCATGAGTGAAACTGGAAGACTCTAAGATGTCTTCATTCTTGCATCTGGAAGTTAGTGCTAGCTGATGACCTGGAACCACAGTTCTTCCTGTTCATCCAACAGCAGTCTAAGCGAATTTACATGAGACTGTGAAGGATAAGAACAGAGGATAAAATCTCTGAAGCCAAATCTTCAGAAACCACATACTACTTTGCTGATACTGCATTCTACTGGCCAAATCAGGTTCTAACCTATCCCAGCTTCAAGAGGATAGAGAGGTAAACTCCAATTATGGGAAGAAAAGCTGAGTCTAAACACAAAGAGGTATGGGTACAAAAAACCAGGAGAGATCTATGACCTTTGGCCAATCTATCCCCAGACTGGGTAATGAGAATAAAAAGCCGAGTGTCTCAGGCTGTCACCACATGTGCTGGTCACTTTTTCCTTTTCTGTACTTCGCTCTCTTTGCCTGTAAAATGAGTGAACGTGTAGCCCATTCTTACCACCCATATCTGTTAATGAAATGAAAGCAGCTAAAATATCTCTCAAAGGTACTTACCATCACCAGGAAACAGTGCAGTCAGTGGGAGTAGAACATGAGACATGCAAGAGAAACAAACATGTGAATGATCAAATGGTCAGGATACAGGTGTCGCCCACAAGCCCTCCCACTCCCGTGCCCACCCTGACAACTCTTCATCAAAGCCAGTATGTTCTACCACCCAGGAATTCTCCATTCAGTGTCTTTCTCTGTATTCCATGGCTCAGGCTTCCTCACTGAATCACTCACAACAGCCTTTCCTTTCCCTCAGAACCTGCACTCACACTGCAGCAAGAGAAGTCTTCCTAAATCCAGCTTAGCATCCACACTGCCTTCTACTCAAGCCCATCTGTTTAACATGAACACATGTCCCTGGTAGTCTGGCCCCATCTACCCTTCAGCCTCATTGCCCATCACATGCTCCTTACACTCTGAACTCCAGTAACACTAAAGTACTTGTGGTTCTCTAAAACACAATCTGCTATCTAGCATCTCCACGGATTTACAAGTTTCTTTCCAGAGAATGCCATTCACTCACTCATTCATTCATTAAGTCATTCAGTTACCCAGTTAGCAAACAGCTCTTGAACATATTGTCCCTGACCCTATGTGCTGGTACAGAATGTAGACTTTAAAGTCTGCTAATCTAAACTCCACAAAAACCAAAGCCACTCTATTACCTAATACAGCATCATTTTTTGTGTGGGTTAAAGGATATTTGCTGAAAAAAATAGGTATATAAATATTTACAAAAAATTTTCATAATGGGGCCAGAGAGATGGCTCAGTGGTCTAAAGCACCTGCTTAGGAAAGCTTAGGCAACCACAGCGGCCACAGTTCTATCCCTAGCACCACATGCTGCACCAATCCCACCACCAGGGCAGGCAGAGCCAGCTTAAAAAAAAAAAAAATTCATATCTACCATCCCACTTAATTTTCAAATGATAGCATGGATACTAAATTATACATCTTAGATATGGGCAAGTAATAAGTAATCCATAGCTTCTAACTATTGAAACAGAAAACCAAGACTTCAGTCAACCACATGGAGCTTTTTCTCTGTGGGACAGGTCAGCAGGGAAGAGCCTGAAATGTGCCACAGATGTGCCACTGTGCTTGACTCTTGCAGTATGTGTCACAGCAGGGGCTGGGTACAGCTTTGCCTGTGGTCAGTCCTCAGTCCTCAGATCCAACCATGAGCACAAAGTCCTCTCTTGGTCTTGTAAGTTATTAATGATACACTGTTCAAGCAACCCCCTTTAGGAACCACCTTTGGCCAATGAAGGAATTGGCTTAAAATAAATATAATAAATGCTCTCATAATAAATGTTAGAAGGAGACAAGTCTGGGTTCAGATTCAAATTTTACCATTGACCTAGTTATGTAATTAATTTCTTTAGGGCACAGGTTGTCCATCGATAAGATGGAGGTGAGATTTATTTCATGAGCTCTCTAAGAGAGTTAAACTGAAAGTAACAGTGTACAGTGGCAGTATGGTTCAGTGGTAGAGGTTTGCCTAGCGTGCACAATGCTCTGGGTTTGATTCTCAGAGTGCACGCGCGCGCACACACACACACACACACACACTCAAATGTATGACTTAGAAATGTGATATAGATAGATAGATAGATAGATAGATAGATAGATCCTCCCAATGATTTACCCTTCCAATACATCCCCATATCCCTGAAGAGCAGTTCTTAGTCTTAGAGTTCATCAAATAAGTCAGAGTTCCTTCCTAATTTTGGATTAATGGCTCATACTTAATCTCAGGGAATTTAAGCGAGGCTGGTAACACTGCTCTGGGGCCCTCTACAAAAGTTTGGTCTCATTTGCCCTCTTGTGTTGAAAATGGAAACTTCATGCTCTCTGGACTGACCAGTAGCCATGGTGCTGAAATCAGCCTGGTTGTAGGGCTGACTGGAAGAAAATTAACATTAAAAATAATAATAATAATAATAATAATAATAATAATAATAAATTATTACATGTTTTCAATACATGAAGCTTATGTTCATCTTAGGTAGTATGTAAGTGTACATAACATAAGTATTCTTCTTCCCCTATCCACTCACAGCCCTTCCTCCATCTCTCTAAATCCACTTCATTTTCATTATTTTGCTATTGTTGATTATAGTTCATGGTTGTAAAATACAATATTCACCCTCAAGTGGATATTCAGTTCATGTACATGACATATCTTAAATCTTTTATGCTCCCTTCTCTTCCTCCTTTCCCCTCAACCTCAGTCTCTTGGGCCCTATTTCATTTGCAAAAGATCAACCTCCCTATTTCCTCTTATCAGGCTTTTACTTTGCTCTTTGCCTGTACTTTACATTGCTAAAATGAGAGAAACCACGTGGAATTTAAGGTTGTGTGCCTAATTAATTTCACTTATTTTTTTTTAGATGTATCTATTTTCCTACAAATGCCTTGACTTCGCCTTCTTTATAGTTCATAGTATTGCATTATGAATGATACCACATTTTCTTTATCTATCCATCTGTTGATGGGCATATAATCTGCTTCCAGGATCTGGCTACTATGAATTATGCTGTTGTGAACATGACTACGACTGCAATAAAATATCACTTATTCTTTTGGGATGATGCCTAGAAGGGTAATAGCTGAGTCAACTGGAATTTCTATTTTTAGTTCTATGAGAAATCTGTATAATCACTTCCTTCCCTACACCAGGATAGAAGGGTTCCTTTTTTACCATCGCCATGCCAACCTTTGTTATTACTTGATTTCTTGGTGATGTCTATTGTTTCCTATGTAAGAAGCAATCTTAGTGTTGTTGTAGTTTGCATTTCTTTAGTGACCAGAGGGTATTTCTTCATGTTTATTGACTGTTTGTACTTCTTGTGATGTGTCTACTCTTCTTGCTAATTTTTTGATTGGGTCTTTTATTTTGAGTAAACTAAGATTTTTAAATTATTTATGTATTCTAGATATTAGTCCTCATATATATGGAATAGCTGTTAAAATTATTTCCTTTCTGTAATCATATCATTAATTCGATTTAATCTCATTGTTAATTATTGCTATTTCTTCTTATATAATTGGAGTTCCATCTAGGAAGTCCTTGCCTATGCCTATGATTTAAAGAGTTTTACCTATTTTGTTTTCCAATAGGTTCATTGTATTTTTAAAAATTTTTTATTTTATTTTTAAATTTGTATTTATTTTTTTCTTGTTTCAGAACTTTTGTTTGTTTGTTTATTATTTTTATGGCCAGCTCAGCCTGCCCTGAGGGCAGGGCTGACACAGCATGTGGTGCTGGGGATCGAACCGCGGTCCCTGCAGCCGCCCAAGCTTTCCTAAGCAGGCGCTTTGGACCACTGAGCCATCCTGCCAGGCCCCCCCAAATTTTTATTTTAAAGAGGAAAAATAAAACAAAATTTCAAAACAAATTACAAAGAGTGCAATAATTATTAACACATCATGTATGGTTAACTTTAAATTAGTTACTCAGAGTACAAAACATAGGCATTTAATTATCCAAGCAATAGTAGCACAAAACATTCTATTCAATGAACAAAGAGAAAATACTAGTATAACTATCTTAACTAATATATAACTTTTCCCTTTTTTTCGTTTCCCTTTTCCCCCATCCCAGTGTCTTTCTTTTTGAACAGCTTCTTCCCATTTTGTATCTGTAGTGTATTTTGAATCTTACTTTTTTTAGTTTGTCACACTAGGTAGATAATATGACAACTGAACTTATACATCTAATTTATTTGACTTATGAGTACGGTCACAAATTGTATCCATTTAGCTATATAAACCTATAATTTATCCTTCTTTATAAATGACTTATCCTGCTGGCTGCTGAGCTCGGCTCTGGAGGGTGTGTGGGCGCCATGTCCAGCTGGGAAGGTGGCAAGAAGAAGCCTCTGAAGCAGCCCAAGAAACACAAGGAGATGGACAAGGAAGATAGAGCGTTCAAACAGAAACAAAAAGAAGAGCAGAAGAAACTTGAGGAGCTAAAAACGAAGGCGGTGGGAAAGGGCCCCCTAGCCACAGGTGGAATTAAGAAATCTGGCAAAAAATAAACTTCCTTGTGTGTACAATGATGGTGACCCTGGATTCCATTCCTATTCAATTATCTGGATACCCTGCCATAACATCTCTTGACAACTAATAACTACAATGAAGTGTGTTGTTGGAGTCTGTTGTACATTTAAGAATAAAATTTTATTAAAAAAAAAAAAAAAGAAAAAAAAACACTTATCCCATTGTATAAAAATACCACGTCTTTTTTAAAAATCCATTCTTCAGTTGATGGACATTTGGGTTGTTTCTAAGATTTAGCTATGACAAATTGTGCTGCTGTAAACATGGGTGCACATATATTGCTGTGGTGCAATATTTTTAATTCCTCTGGGAAGATATCCAACAGGGGAATAGCTGAGTCGAACAGGACCTCCAATCCTAGTTTTTTAAGGAATCTCCACACTGATTTCCACAGTAGTTGCACCAGTCTATACTCACGCTAGCCATGGAGAAATTTTATTTTTCCCCATGTCCCCTTCAGCATTTTTTTATTGGTTGATTTCTTGATAACAGTGACTCTTTCTGAGGTAAAGTGGAATCTCAGTGTTGTTTTAATTCATATGTCTTGAATGATGACTAGTGATGTTAAATGTTTTTTCACATATGTATTTGCTATTTGTATTTCTTCATCTAATAAATGTGTATTTATCTCAGATGCCCATTTTTGTTTTGGGTTTTTTAATTTGGGAAGTCTGATTTTTTTAGTTCCTTAAGCATTCAAGATAATAATCCTTTGAAGGACAGCTGGAAAACATTATTTCTTCACTTGGGTGGTAGCTTCTCTTCCTGTGCAAAGATGAGATCCCAGTTGTTGATTCTTTGTAATAGTTCCTGTGCAACGGGAATTTTATTTATAAATTATTTGCCTGCACCAAAGTTTAAGCATTTTACCTCTTCTATTTTTCAGCAGATTTAATATTTCTATTGTAATATTTAGATCTTTGGTCCATTTTGAGCTTATTTTAGTGCATGGTGAAAAAATATGGGCCCAGTTTTGAATTTCAGCATGTGCAGAGCCAGTCTTTCTAGCACCATTTATTAAAGTAACTATCCTCCTTCCAGTGAATGTATTTGTTACCTTTGTCAAAGATAATGTGGCTGAGGATGTCTGGAGTTGTTTCTGCATCTCCTAACCTATTCCATCGCTCTTTGGGTCTGGTTTTTTTTTTTTTTTTGCCAGTACCATGCTGTTTTTATTACAATAGCTTTATAGTCTAATTTCTAGTTGGAGATTGTGATGCCTGCTGCCTCGCTTTTCTTGCATAGAGCTGTCTTTGCAGTCTAGGTCTCTTCTGTTTCCAAATGAATTCCAGAATTGTATTCCCTAATTCTGTGAGCTATGCTACTCAAATTTTGATTGAAGTTGTATCAAATCTGTGTAACAGTTTTGGAAGTATGGCCCGTGTTCACTATATGGATTTTTCCTATCCCAGAGCAAGGGATATCTTTCCATTTTCTGATACTCTCTTCAATCTCTTTTCAGAGCACTGTAGAGGTCTTTTACATCCTTTGTTAGATTGATTTCTAGGTTGGTTTTTTTTTTTCTGGATGCTATTGATTGGTGTTTCTTTCCTACTTGCTTGCTTAATGAGTTTGTTATTTGTCTACAGGAAGGCTATTGCCTTTTGAGTGTTGATTTTATATCCAAATGAATTTACTTATTACATCTAGCAATTTTCTAGTGGCATTTTGGGGTCTTTTACATAGAGGATCATGTCATCTTCAAATAATGATAATTTATCTTTTTTCTTTCCATCATTGTTCCTTTTATTTCTTTCTCTGGTCTAATTGCTCAGGTTAAGGTTTCAGGGCTATGTTGAATAAGAGTGGAGACAGTGGACAAAACAAATCGTGTCTGGTTTCTGATTTGAGGGTTAAGCTTTCAATTTTTGTCCATTTAATATAATGTTGATGGTTTGTCATAGATGGCTTTTATCAGATAGAGATAAAGACCATCTATTCCAGTTTTCTGTCGGATTTTTATCATAAATAGGTGCTGGACTTTGTCAAAAGCCTTTTCTGCATCTATTGAGATACTCATATAATTTTTATTGTCCCTGAATCTATTGATATGGTGTATTACATTTATTCATTTATGCATGTTGAACCATCCAGGCATCCCTAGGATGAATCCAATTTGGTCATGATGCATAATCTTCTTAACAATTTGCTGCACTGTGTTTGTCGATATCTTATTGAGGATCTTTACACCTACGTTTGTTGGGAGTCCTGCAGTTCTCTTTTTTCATTATATTTGTCTCTGGTTTTGATATCAGAGTAATGCTTGCCTTCAGGAATGAGTTAGGGAGTATTGCTTTCACTTCAATCCATTGAAGAGTTTGAGAAGTGATGGTGTTAAGTCTTCTCTAAACTTTTTGTAGAAGTCAGCAGTGAATTCTTCAAAGACTGAGATTTTCTTTGTTGGTAGATATTTTGTTACATCTTCAAATTCATTGTTACATCTTCAAATTTAGAATTTTTATATCTTCTTGATTCAGTTTTGGTAATACCTATGCATCTATGAATCTGTCTATTTCTTCTACATTTTCCATCTTACTAGAATTCAAATTTTCAAAGTAGGTATAGA
>PVJA010005914.1:64512-76440 GCA_004027025.1 Myocastor coypus
TTTTTTTTTTTTTTTTTTTTTTTTTTTTTTTTTTTTTTTTTTTTTTTTTTTTTTTTGGTACCAGCGATCAAAGCCAGAGCTTTTCACTTTGCAAGGAGGGGTGCGTATGCCTATGGACTATCTCCCTGGCCCAGTTTTTCATTTCTAATTGCATGGGCTTGAGATTTTTCTTTTCTTTTTGATAAGGTTGACTAAGAGTTTATTGATTTTAGTTAATCTTTCAAAGAATCAACTCTTGAATTCACTGATTCTTTGTATTTTTTTAAGTCTTCAAAGTATTAATTTCTGCTCTGATTCCCTTCTATGTAGAAGCTTTTGGTTTAGCCTACTCTTCTTTCTCTACTAATCTTTTTTTTTTTTTTTTTTTTTTTTTTTTTTTTTTTTTTTTTTTTTTTTTTTTTTTTTTTTTTTTTTTTTTTTTTTTTTTTTTTTGTCTTTTTGAGACAGGGTCTTGCTATGCAGGTCAGGCTGGCTTTGAGCTCACTTTTGTAGCCCAGGCTGGTCTCAAACTCGCACCAATCCTCCTGCCTCAGCCTCCCGAGTGCTGGGATTACAGGCGTGCACCACCACGCCCAGCTTCTCTACTAATCTTATCTATCTATCTATCTATCTATCTATCTATCTATCTATCTATCTATCTATCTACCTATCTACTTGGTACAGGGTCTTACTACATAGCTCAGACTCCTAGTGATTCTCTGTCTCAGCCTCCCAAGTACCTGGATTATAGGCAGTGCAACCACACCTGGTTTGGGCGGCTGGAAAGGCATATGGTATGAGGGATCGAAGCTAGACCCTTGTGCTTACGAGGCAGGCACTAAGACTGCTGAGCTATCTCCCCATCCTTCTTCTTTCTCTAGAAGTTTGAGTTTTACCATGAAATTGTTTATTTGTGCTTGCCTTGTTTTCCCTGATACAGGTATTCACTGCTGTAACTTTCATCTTATGTCTGCTTTCATTGTGTCCCATAAGTTCTGATATGTCATTATCATTTTTAACTGTAGAAACTAATTTCATCTATGAACCATTGGTTGTTCAGGAGTGTGCTACTTAATTTCCCTGTTTTTGTTTGTTTGTTTGTTTTGTGGAACCACGGCTTGAATATAAGCCCTTGCACTTACCAGGAAAGTGCCTATTCTACTGTTATCTCCCTAGCACCAATTTTCTTGTTTTTATGTCATTGATTTCCAATTTCACTGCACTATGGTCTGATAATATGCAGGGGGTAATTTCTATACCTTTGCATTTACTTAAGCATGTTCTATGAGCTAGTGTGTTGTCTATTTTGGAGAACATTCCACGTGCAGCTGAGAATATGTATTCTGATGGGTGGAACATTCTGCAGCCATCTAATAAGTCTATTTGTTCAAAAGTTTGGTTCAGTTCTATTATTTCAGTATTGATTTTTTGTCTTTTTGTGAGAGTAAGGTATTGAGATCCCCCCAATATAATTGTATTAATGCTTATTTGATTTTCCTTATCTGTTACTATTTGTTTTATGTACTTAGGTGCAGTGGTATTTGTTACATAAATATTTATGATTGTTATCTCTTTCTCTCAGATTGTTCCCTTTACAAGGAGATAGTGACCTTCTTTATGTCTTTTAATCAGTCTTGGCTTGAAATTCACTTCGTCTGAAAATGGAATAGCTGCCTCTGCTTTTTTCTGGGTTCATGCCACATATGATGTTGTTTTTCATTCTCTGACTTTCAGCCTATGAATTTCTTTTTGAATTAAATGCATTTCTTTCATGCAACATAGTTGAATCTTGCTTCTTGATCAATTCTACTAATCTGTCTTTTGATTGGTGAATTGAGACCATTAACATTGAAGTCTATAACTGACATGTACTGACTTATCTTTTTCATGTCATTTTCCTGTTGTTGCTCCCAGTCTTTGCTTCCTCTCCCTCTGTTATTTTTTTTTAATTTTTTTTCTTGTTTCAGAACTTTTGTTTGTTTATTTATTTTTATGGCTGGCTCAGCCCGCCCTGAGGGCAGAGCTGGCACAGCATGTGGTGCCAGGGATCGAACCACAGTCCCTGCAGCTGCCTAAGCTTTCCTAAGCAGGCACTTTAGACCACTGAGCCATCCTGCCGGGCCCCCTCTCCCTCTGTTTAATTGTTTGTCTTGACTGGTGGATTCTTGATGTTGGGGTTCATTAAGTTATAGTCCTTGTTATCTCCTTCTAGAATATACTTCAAAATATTTCAGAAAAAAATCAGAGTGCTAGTTTGGTGGTCATAAATTTCCTCAGATGTTCTTCGTCATGGAAGTATATTATTTCTCCATAAGTTTTGAAAGACAGTGTTATGGGGTACATCAATGTGGATTGAGGGTTGCTTTCTTTTAAAATTCAAGAAGCTGAGGGAATAGCTCAGTAGTCTAAACACTTATCTAGCAAGTGTAAGGACCCAGGTTCAATCCCAAGTAATGCATGCTGGGCTAGCTCTGGAGCCCCAGGCATACAATGCTGGCCACCAAAATTGGGCACAGTGGTGCACAACTGTAATACCAGAGCTGGGGAGGCTGAGAGAGGAGGATCACTATGAGTCTGAGCTGTGTAGCAACACCCTATATCAAATTAATAAATGAATAAATAAATAAAAGATTTTTAAAATTTAGAATTTGAAGTACTTCACTCCAAGCGAAGTTTTCTTGACTTATGGGTTTTAACTGTAAGGTTAGGTGTGATTCCTCTATAGGTCATTTGGACTTTTATTTTTTTGAGGGTACAATACCAGGGATTAAGCTTGAAACCATGTGCTTGGCAGGTAGGTGTGTATGACACTGAACTATATACCTGGTTCTCATTTGTTTCATTTCCCTAAGAGGTTTTAAGATTCTATTCTTGTGTTGAATTCCTACAATCTTGACTATGATATGCCTGGCTATAGGCTTTTTTATTGTGGATAACTGGAAATTTATATGCCTCACTTACCTGTATGTCAGGGGTTGTTTGTTTTTTGTCTTTTGGGACAGGATATAATTATGCAGTTCAGTCTGGACTTGAGTTCACTTTGTAGCCTAGGCTGGTCTTCACAAAGATTCTGCTGCCTCAGCCTGTTGAGCACTGGAATTACTAGTTTGCACCACCATGCCTGGCTCTGTATTTCAAATTCTTTTTCCTTCCCAAGGAAGTTTTCTACCATGACACCTGTGAATATTTTTTATATGTATCATTTGTGCTAACCCCTGCTTTTTCATTGATTCCAATTAATTTCAAGTTATTATTTTTTTGTTCATCTCATCTTACACCTGATGTATTGATTTTTCCCAGTCCCTTACTATTTTTAAGAAATCATTCTTTTCCTGATTGCTAATCATCGGCCTATCTTGGATATCTGAGATCCTATCCTGTCTTGGCTTAATCTGCTGTGGATAATTTCAATGAAATTTTCATTCTCCTGAATATCTGCTTGAATATTGCATATGGATTTAATTTCTTTTTCTATGCTGAACATAATTTTCATAGCTTCCATAATTTTCTTATGCACTTTTTTTTTTTTTTTTGTCTGCAGATTCTCTAGAGTCACTGGGCATAGTTTTCACTGTGGACACCATCTCTGCAGTTATCTGAGAAGTTATTTCTGATTGATTTTTTTTCTAGAACCTCATTTAATTGCTTTGTTTTTAACCATTTCAGAGATCCAGGTAGGTGGCTTTCAGATTGTCCCACCTCATTGCTTCCTGGATTTGCTTTTGGTGAACTGGATATCTGGGGTCATATCTTATCTAAATGTGTTATCATTTTATTTTGTTTTAGTTTAATTCCTAGAGTGATGCTTGTACATTGCCTATGGTGAGTTGTTCTATTGCTAATATTTAGAACCCTTAGGAAATGATTACTTCTCTGATTTATCTTCCATGTGTAACTGTTTTTTGAGTCTGCTGCAAGGTCCCACCTCTTTAATTTGTTGAGGATGCTGCCTATTGACCCAGCCCGTTTCTTTGATACTGCCACAGTATTTTCTGTGGCTCTTAGTCAATCTCAGTTATAGAATACCAAGAAGAACAGCTGTTTAGAACAATTATGTCAGTTTTAGCTATAGTGGTACCATCAGCAATGACAGTAGCATCAGACATGGCCTTGAAAATAACAAACTAAGTTAACTATTAATTTGCCACCTTTAACCATATGGAGTTTTATATAACAAAATCTAAAACAAATCACAGGGGGCCCAGCGGGATGGCTCAGTGATCTAAAGCCCCTGCTTGGGAAAGCTTGGGCGGCTTCAGGGACCGTGGTTCGATCCCTGGCACCACATGCTGCGCCAGCCCTGCCCTCAGGGCAGGCTGAGCCGGCCATAAAAATGAGTAAATAAATAAAGGTTCTGAAACAAGAAAAAAATAAATAAATAAAATTTTAAAAATCTTAAAAAAAAATAAAAATAAATAAAACAAATCACAAAATTACCTGCAGTATACAAGTATGTAGTACATCAATTTTGCCCTTGAGGGTTAGAGTTTAAAATAAATGAGGGAAAAAATAGAGAAGTGAAGAGGAAGAGATTAGAAGTAAGGCTGGAGGACAAAGGAGAATCATGCCAACTTTGAGAAACTGGTGGAAAAGACTGGAGGGGACTACAGAAAGATGAGATAAAAAAGAAGAGCAGAACCGAATCACAACCACAAAGAGGCTAGAAACCACATTTACACTCATATAAAAACAAGATCAAACCATAAAGGAGGGAAAAAAGCAGCACAACAACAAAGCAAACAAGAGAGAAAAAGGAAAAGTTTACTTCCAGGTTTGTCTCTACTGTCATTGGCAGACAACATGTGGAGAAAGAGTTCCAATCTGTGCTGATCTATCCCAGCAAGGCAGGAGTATCTTTTTGGCAGGGCAGTAGATGACCTCAGTGAGCCTGCACCTTCTGACCAAAACCAGACTGTTTCAGCCTGCAGCAGACAGTGTATCTTCCACTGTCCTGACGCCCCCCACTTCCCCCACCATGAGCTGCTAAATGGAGCCTGAAGCTGCTCTGACTTCTGAGCTCAGCTGGACCCTCTCCAAAATGGCTCCTGGCCAATTACCTTCTCATGTGGGAGCACTGAGCTTCCACGCTCACTGACAGCTAATGCAGCTCTTCACTGTTCCCCTGCACTATTGTGTCTGTCCATGAAAGTCTCTTGGATTGCCTACAGCAGGTTCAACTGCTGCTCTCCAGAGAAGGCACTGCTGGCTACCTCCTTCCTCTTCTTTGAAGTTTCTCCTTTAACTCTCTCCATGGGCTTTAAAACCTCAAATCTTTCCTGGGTTCAGGGGACCTAGTTCTCTCCTTGCTTTTTTCATGTTGCTATATTCCATTCCAGCAACTGGATGGCAACATTTAGAGAAGCTTTTTCTCTGCTGTTTACTATTCTGCCATCTTTGTGCCTCCCCCATTTTGATGTTTAGATGAATCTATTTTAATTTTAATTTTAATTTAGTACATGGTGAGTGATATGGGATCAACTTAATTCTCCTGTGCATAGCCAGTTTTCCTAGCACCATTTGTAAAAGAGGCTATCTTTCCTTTAATGTATGTTTTTGGTCCCTTTGTTGAACATCAAGAGCTACATGTGTGTGTGGGGGGGTGTTTCTGCATTCTCTGTCCTGTTCCACTGATCAACATGTCTGTTTTCGTGCCCATACTCTAATGTTTTTTCATCTCTGTAGCTTTGTAGAATGGCATAACTTGAAATCTGAGATTAGCCGGGTATGGTGGCACATGCCTGTAATCCCAGAACTTGGAAGGTTGAGGCAGGAGGATCTGTGTGAATTCAGACTAACATGGGCTACAAAAACGAGCTCAAGGCCAGCTTAAACCGCATAGTGAGACCCTGTCTCAAAAAGACAAAAAAAAAAAAAAAAAAAAAAGAAGTCTGAGATTGTGATGCCTGATACTTTGCTCTTGTTCAGGACTACTTTTGCTATTCCCTATCTCTTCTGGTTCCATATGAATTTTGAGTTTTCACTACACAGATTGGACACATAGTGATTTTCTTTTTAGCCTCCCAAGCACTGGGATTGTAGGCATGCACCACCACAACCAATCTCAGTTGTTGTCTCAGTGCACCTGAGGGGTGGGGCCAGCACAGCACTCCAGGGATCAAACTCCAGTCCCTGTGTCTGCCTAAACAGGTGCTTTAATCCACTAAGCTATTTGCCTGGCCCTGCTCTATAATTTTGAACTTAACAAACTTGTTTATAATGTTCTTCCCCACTACAATGGGATGCATGTTCTTAGCAGCACAAGGAACTTTCTCCAAAATTGTAGTTCAGTTCTGGTATTTGTTTAGTTGAGCAGTCTCTTTGTGAAAGCAGGGTATTAAAATTTCACACCATGATTGTGTTACAATGTATTTGATCTTTTATATCCAGTTGTATTTGTTTTGTGATGATACATGCTCCAGTATTTGATATTACATATGTTCAAGATTATATCTTCCTGTTGGATTATTCTCTTAAATATAGAGTACACAGTGACTATCTTTGTTGTTTTTGATCAGTTTTAGCTTGAATTTTACTTTGAAAGCAAAGCTGTTAGCCCTGTTTTTCTTCAGGGTCCTGATGAGTAAAAAATAGTTTTCCATATTTCGATTTTTTTTGTTTAGTTTATAAACACCATTTTGGATTAGAGGCATTCTGTGAATGCAACAGACTGTTGAATTCTATTTTTTTTTTTTTTTGATCCAGTCTGGCAATCTGTGTCTTTTAATTGGGCAATTAACATTGCAAGTTATTGCTGAAAGGTGCTGCTTTATTCCTGTCATTTCACTCTTTTGCATTGATGACTCCTTTGTGTTTGTTTGCCTTGCTTGACGTACTCATTTTACTTGGAGTTTTGGCTATATTGGCTTCACTGTCTCTGTTGAAGATAATTTTGAGTATTTTCTGGAGTGTTATTTTGGTGTTATGTATCTCTTGAGTTGTTCTTTTTCACAAAATGTCCTATTTCTCCATCTATTTTGAAAAAATGTTTTCCCAGATATGTTAACCTGGGTTGGAAGGTGTTTTTATGCCTTGAAATATTTCACTCCTGGCTCTCCTGTGTTGAGAAGTCTGCTGTAATCCTAATGGGTTTACTTTTATATGTAACTTTCTGTTTTGATTTGACAGCTTTTAAGATTTTTTTTGACAACTGGAATTTTAACAATAATGGTCATAGGAAGCTTCTTTTTTCATCATAGTTGATTGGTGTTTTATAAGCCTTGTACACCTGTATGCTAAATTCTTTTTTCATACTTGTGAAGTTTTTTCTTTTTTTAATGTATTTAGTACAGGATCTATGGGGTCTCACTACACAGATTGTGCTCATAGTGATTCTCCTGTTTTCAGCCTCCCAAGTGCTGGGATTATAGGCACATGCCACCACACGGAGTCTTCTGAAGTTCTTTTTATTATGATTTCTGTAACAAATGTTTTATTTTATTTCATGTGTGATGTGTTGTAGCTTCTCCCTAACTCTGATCAGGCTTAGGTTTGGCTTCTTAGTACCATCTTGTAGCTTTTCAACAAAGTTTTTGTTGTTGTTGTTCTGTTTTGCTTTATATTATGGTCTGCTCAACCTACCCTGGGGGTGGGGCTGGTGCAGCATGTGGTGCTGGGGATTGAACCATGGTTCCTGCAGTTTCCTAAGCTTGCCTAAGCAAGCACTTTAGACCACTGAGCCATCTCGTCAGCCCCTCAACAAAGTTTTTATCATTGTTCTCTTACTATTTTCAAGGCTTGTCTGTGTAATTCATAATAATTTATCACGTTGTCTTGGGTTTCAGAAACTCTGTCTTCACATTGTTCATTTCTGCAATTTATGCATTGTATATAATTTTATATCCATATTTCTAACACTTTTTCATGGACTCTATATCTTCAGTAAATTTGTCATTACTGTTTTGAACCATTTTGGCCATTGCTTCCAGTTTTTACTTGTTTAATTCATATCTACATTGGTAACTGGAGGAGCTGTTTGTTCTTGTTCTGTTTTGTCTTTTTGAGACAGGATCAGGCTATACAGTTCAGGCTGGCCTTGAGCTCACTCATCTCAACCTTGCAACAGTCCTCCTGCCTCAGCCTCCTAAGTACTGGGACTATAGGTGTACATAACACCTATAACACTGATAATTTTATATGATAATTTTATGAACTTTTGGTCCATTTTCTCTTTGAACTTGCCAAGCTTCTTTACCTCTTCTTCAGTCAATTTATAGTGTTCTGCTACATGGTGTTCCTCTCCATTGGTGCCCCCCAGATCTGCTTTTGGAGAGCTGGGAGACCTTGAGGGCCTTTTGTTACTTTGTTTTCCCATGTTGTGTGTGTGTGTGTGTGTGTGTGTGTGTGTGTGTGTGTGTGTGTGTGTGGGTACATGAGCACACCGAGTGTTGAGGTCAAGTATAGTGAGGATAGATTGTAATTAATATAAAGTTTTGTCCATTAAATTCTTCCTTCCAGTGATAAGTTTGTGACTTTATCTGTGCAGAAGTATTATTCACTCCTTCTGTTATTTAATTTAAATGGTTTGGACCCTGCCATTGTGTTATGAGGAGGGAATTACTTTTGGCTATAAGAGTGTTAAAAGATCTTATCACACTTTGCTTACATGAATTAAACCTCACATTTACATTTTCCCCTTTATTAATAACCTTTATAGCCCATACTATTTTGTTATTTTGCTTTTAGTGTTTTTTTTTATTTTACATTTTCTTTTAAGGAAAAAAGGTTTACTTAGCTCAGTTTGTGGAGGTTTCAGTGCATAATTGTCGGGCTCCAAGGCATGGTGGCATGGCAGAGGAGCATCCAGGAGGAGAAACAGCTCATGATGGCAGAAGATAGCAAGAGCAACAAGAGAAAACTTTGTTATTTTGTTAATAGTGGTTATTTCGTGACATGGGAAGAAGCCATGGAAGAGATGGGGGATGAGTGAAAGAGAGGTACAAATCTGTAGAACAGATAAATAGTAGAAATAATAATACATAAAAATAGATCCAGGGTCAAATTGTTAGAGGTCTTTTATAGCTGGAGTGAAAGGTTGGTTTTAAGAAGATATTTGTGCAATGAGGGTAGAACATAGAAGGAGGCAAATGTAATTAGTGATAAGGAATTCTGAAAGATCGTCAAACTGTTATTTCATTTGTGCACCAATAAGGACAAGAGGTTAGGGAAGGCAAGAGGCTAGAGAAAATAAGAGCAAATGGAATAGAGTAGATAGCACAGAAGAGTAAAATGAGATAAGATAGGAACATCTGAGTGGCTAAAATATAAGGGAAAAACAAACTTGAAGAATTTTAAAAATGGGAGAAACAAGTTTTAGAAAGCAACTAACTCAAAGCCTCCTACCTCCAAAAAGCAGCAAAAATTCAGCTACAGCCCTCCAACAAAAGAACACACATGCAATTTTTTCATGACCCCTATGCCACAGAGCCAAAATTGTCTACACAATTCCCTTCTCCTCTTATTTCAGTCAGACTTCAGTCAGCTCTGAGGGTGGGCAGCATGCACGGGCTGGGTGAAGAACAGGCTATCATGGCTGTGACTCCGTGGGAAAGTGGGTGTGCAGGACAGGTGCTAGTGGAAAGTGGGTGTGCAGGACAGGTGCTAGTGGACTGGGTGCCTACCCCAGTGATTCAGTGGGTGGGTCATAAGTCAGGCTGATTCCAGGCCAAGTCAGCTTAGGTACCATTCACCTGTTTAACCTCTCTTTGTTGTATCTGAAGGTGCGGAGTACTCATCCGCTGGAGAGAGCGCTGCAGGAATGCAGCTTTCTCCAGTTATTGGTGAGGACCACTGGGAGGGAGTGGTTGATGAAAGCAAGTACTGTCCCGGGAGACACCTCTATTTCTTCCCTCAGACTACTTGTGTCCTTTAAAAATGGCTGCTCTACAGAAGAGAGGAGGGCAGGTGAACCAGCCATGGAAGCATATCTGTTAGGCTTTCTCTAGTCAGCCATGTTGAATATCTAGGACCTTACATTTAGTAAGCACTTCCTATAGTCCAGAAATCTTCTGAGGTGATTTTTATATATTGTATTATCTCAGGTCTCTCATCAGTCTTTTAACATAAGAAGAAACAGAAGACAAAGTAGACCTAAACAAATGAAAAACTGGAAAAATTAGCAATGTTTATTGCACTATAGAATAATATCTAAACTTCTTAGCAAATTTGAGCAGTTTCTCATCTCTCCAGCTTTATCTACAATAATCTCCTTTGAGCTTTATATTTTGGCCACAAAGAATGACTTGGAGTTCCAAGGAACAGCTTTATAACTAAGCATTTTGGGGCTGGGGAGATAGTTCCATGGCACAAGTGCCTGCCTGGCAAGTGCAAGGTCATGAGTTCGAACCAGGTCCCGCAAAAAAAAAAAAAAAAAAAAAAAGGATTTTTGTATAGGGGCCTTATTCAACAGCCTTCCTTTATCTAGGAAATTCCTTCTGACTTTTCTTACCATACCATGCTTCTTACTTAGAATTTAATTTCTCCCTCCTTTGTGCTACTTCTGGATATCAGACTCTCTGTTGGTACATGATGGCTAGAGTAAAAGGTTCAGCCTTAGTAAATTAATGCTGCTCATTCCTTCATTCATCATCTACTAATTGATGGTGCACCAGGCATGATTGTAGGGGGTGAGAAGTAGAAATACAACAATGAGCAAATAGACATAGCTCTTATCCTCACATAACTTACATTATGGTGAGGAACAGAGACATTAAGCAAGTAAACATACTATATTTAATTATCATGATAATTATTTTAAAGGAAAACCAATAAGGGGATAAAAAGTAAAGTTCATTTTAGAGGCATAATGAGGAAAGGTCTCACAAAGCTGAAGAATGAGTTAGGCAACAAAATGAGGAAGAATCTAGTACAGCAAACTGCATGTATAAAGATCTTAAGAAAAAAGTTATAAGGAATTCTGAAAAAAGGAAAAAAGATACATGTAACTGAAATATGTTACACTGAGAGAATAATGAAATTACAGAGTTCAGGGACCAAATTATACCCTCCACTTAACCACTATTGATCTTTAAAATTCCATCCTCACAATAATGGAGGAAGAGAGACAATACTGTGTGTACATGTGTGTGTTCTATAATAAGCTTTTAGGCTACATATGTAAAGGTCTAAAAAAAACCTCTCTTGCCCTGATGAACCTTACTCTGGTAAGATCTAGATAATAAATGCCAGTGGTGCTGATAGTAAGGTTGGTTCAAAAGAAGTGAGTTAGCTTACTAGGAATGCTATAACTGAGTACACTGACTGGGCAGTACAGAAAGTTGTTTTCTTAATATGTAAACTAGAAGTCTGAGATCATGACATTTCTTCTGAGCCTTCTTTCCTGGGCTTATAGATGGCTGTCTTCTCTCTGTATCTTCATAAGATCCTATTTGTGTCCTAAACTTATACAAACACTAGGGGTATTTGCCTCTTTAAAGATGTTAACATTACCAAATACAGTCATATTCTGAGCTAATGAGAGACTTTTAACATACAAACTGAGGGAAGGGCACAATTCAGCCATGAACAAGAATGGATGAATACTTTAAAAACATATTTATCCAAGTGTAGTGCCTTGTGCCTGTAGGCCCAACTATTTAGGAGACTGAGGTGGGTACTTGAACCATGAATTGGAGACTAACCTTTGTAACATAGTCCTTGTCTCAGAAATAATTTTTTGGTTTGTTGGTATCAGGAATTAAACTCAGGACCTCACATTTGCTAGGGAGGCTCTGTGCTGCTGAACTATATCCCTGACCCAAAAAAGATTTTTTTTTTAGGCAGAGAAAATAAATAGTAATTGATGAATAAGATGAGATCACAGCACTCAGGAGGCTGAGGCAGGAGGATTGGTGTGAGTTCGAGACCAGCCTGGGCTACAAAAGTGAGCTCAAGGCCAGCCTGAACTGTACAGTGAGACCCTGTCTCAAAAAGACAAAAAAAGATCGGAAGAGC
>PVJA010005915.1:0-14439 GCA_004027025.1 Myocastor coypus
ATCGATGTCTTCTTTAATAGTATTGAAGTCTGTCATTATGGTTATCCTTTCTCTCTCTAATACAGAGATTATTTCTGTTCTGTTCTCCTTTGTACTTTTGTGTAGTTGTTCCCCTACTTGGGATGCTATTGATTTAGGCATGTCTTTGTCAACTTTAGATATTATTTCTGCTCTAATGTCCTCTATACATTTCTCCAGCCGTTTTTCCACTTCATGTATTTCTTTTTTTACGTCAGATGTTATCTCTCATCTCAGTTGCTGTATAAGTTTCTGCACTTGTGTGTCTGCCTCAGATGCTACCCATTCAGAGGTTTCATCTGTATAATTCTCATTTTCTTCCATGATAGTGTCTTCTGTATTTGGTTTGGGTGGGCACGGGTCCTGAGATTGCCTCCTGCTCCTTGTTGTTATCATTTCGTATGGAAGCGGCCTCTGCACTTTGGTGGCATTATGTTGTGTCTATGGGTGTTTGGTCTGGATTCCAAGGTGGTTCCTCTACAGAGGTTCCTGACTCTGTGCTGGAGCTCTGGCTGCTAGCTTCTGTGAATCCCGGGGGATGTGGTCTGTAGGTGGAGGTGGAGCTTTGGGATTGAGTAGTCCTGGTAGGCTCGTGGACCAGATCGGTTGCCAGACAAGATGTTTGATGGGTTCGGTGCTGGAACTTGGGCTGGAGGTTAAAAAAAAGGGGGGGGGGGCGGGGGGGGGGAAGGCGGGCCAAGGATCCTAGCCCCGCCAGCGCACGGGCTGTGCTACCGGCTGGGACTTGGTGGGACTGGAACAGGAAGTTAGTCGCAGGACCGCAGAGGCTGGGCAGAGGGGCGCAGGCAGCTTACCCGCGGCGGACGGCGGACGTGCGAGCTGTGCTACCGGCTGGGACTCGGTGGGACTGGAACAGGAAGTTAGTCGCAGGAGTGCAGAGGCGGGGCAGAGGGGCGCATGCAGCTTACCCGCGGTGGACGCGCGAGCTGTGCTACCGGCTGGGACCCCTATCCTCATTTCTAATTTCATTTTTCCTCCTCTGCATTTACTTCGTGACTGTATGACTTCCTATTTTTCTCATGATGTGAAATTTTGTTCATGGAGAATATTTTGCCATTAATTTTGTTTCTAGAACATACCATGCTAAAATGTTATGGATCTTTGAATGCAGGCAAAACTCAGTGGTGGAACACTAGATTAGCCTGCATGAGGCCCTGGACCTAATTCTAGAAATATAAAAATATTACCTATCTTAATTTCTGTGTATCTCGACATCCCATTAGATTTTGCACCCGAAAGAAGTGCCTTCCTTGTTTCCTCCTCATCTATGTCCATTATCTACTCATACATATTCTGCCTGTTGTCCCTCTTCCTCCTGCATAATATGAGCCCCAGAAGGATACAGATGTTTCATCTACTTCATATACAGTATTCCTCCTCTCACCTAGACTAGTACCTGGCATACAGAGTGCATGAAATCAATGACTGGGACACAAATGATGCATTCTTGTGCAGCAATGTTTGACAGGAGCTGAGACATTGCATCCCTAAATTATTTCTCACATTCATTTGACAAACACGCATAGAGCACTTTGGAAATGCAGGCACTATGCCAGGTCCTAGGAAGGAAGACATGAGGCCCACCTCTCCTGACACCCAGTCATGTTGGACATGAGCCCATCTGAAGGGTCTTACTCAGATTTAGTCACCCTTTAATGTTAACACGGAAAGTTTGGGTGGAGATTATTCAGCTCCAACCCGGGAACAGGTATCACTGAAGCCTTCCTTAGAAAATATACACTCAGTCTTAATGGAACCAACCAAGATAAAGGAGATACATCCCACATTCTAAAACATCTATTCCACACATGTGTACTGCAAATGCATTAGCTTCAAATTATTCCTGTCTTAAGAATACAGAAATTGGGAGGACGGAGGCAAGCATAAAATATAATTCTGAAATTGCTGCTTCATTGCTACTGGGATAAATACCCTGAAGAAAATACAAGGAATGCAGAAAGAATTGGCAGTTGGGGGAAGGGTGACTTATGCTTGAAATCAATCTGGGGTTTCCCTGATGAGGTAACATATTAGTCCTATAGAAAGAATCGGCTAGGCAAATAATAGAAAGGCAAAAGGACATTCCTGGCCAAAGATGATAGATGACAGGTAGATAGATAGATAGACAGACAGACAGACAGACAGGCAGGACTATGTGCAAAGGCACTGAGGTAGCAAAGAGCAATGAACTAAAAAGGACCAATGGAACCTGATTATAGAATGCAGCTGGGACTGAGAAGGGATGGATATGGGAAAGCAAGCAAAGGACAGTTTATCCTGTAAGTCATAAGCATTTAAATTTACCCAAGGAGAATGAATAAGGAAATTATCTATCTTACGTTGGTCTGAACACTGAAAACCAGAACTATATACCTTATTATATACGTGCTCATGATTTTGTGCTATTCCTTTCCCCTCATCACCATGAGCTTCTTTTCCCAGGAATCACCTACCTGGGAAAATATTACAGTACACATTACAAGAATTTGCAAAGGTCCCATCCACTCCTCGATAGAAAACATAAACAGTTGGTACTCTAAACACTTTTCATCTATTTTCTAGAAATCCACCTGTGGGCGTGTGATGGTTTGTATGTAGGTGTTTCCCCAAAGTCTCACGTAGTCATGGGTCAGCTTCTGGAATTTGTGATGGGTTACTGTGGGAATGGGTGCTGCACCTCCCCTGGGGCAGGTGATTTGCATTTCAGTTTTAGCTGCTGCCATGAAAGGTTGCCCTCTGCTATGTGCCACTCTGCCTTGGAGCCAGCTGAATATGGTCTGAAACCTCCACTAACTGTGAGCTAAATAAACCTTTGCCTTCCTTATTTTGAGTGTCGGGTATTTGTCCCAGCAACAAGAGAAGAGTCACTAAGACAGGGTGTGTCACCAGACCTGGATTGTTCCTTTGTGACCCTTACCCAATCCTAGGCAAGCCCTCACTGTGAAAGATCCTGTGTTAAATGAAGCTCTCACTTCTCACCACAGCCTGACCTCACCTTTTCCTCTCAGGACATGGCTAACGCTGAGTAGGCTGGGGCTCTCCCTTACACTGTAAGCAATTAGTTCACTTTGTCTTCTCAACAAATTATGCAGGGATACTGGGTGATAGTTGGGGCTGGACCTGTGAGAGGAACTGGAATAAGGAAGTGACAAGCACATGTGACAAGTCTAGTACAGAGTGAAGCCCAGAGAATGTCTAGAATTACATCACTACTTGTAAACGGCTCCTGAGGCTCCGCTGCAAGCTCTGGCAACAGTTGAGAGCAGCATACTAACCCAATGGAGGAATGAAAAACCAAACTTCACACAGGGAATACCAACCATCAGGGGTCATGATTTGGATATTACATGTCCTCCACACGCTTGTGTGCTAGGGCTTGGTCCCCGGATGATGGCATTACTGGGCCTGGCACATGTTAGATTTTGGAAATAGGTCTGTAAAGACATGGCCTCGAAGGTGATACTGCAAGTCCAGCTCCGTCTGAGTCTTCACTCTGCCTCCTGGATGTCATGAGGGGAGTGGTCACCTCCTGGCCGCCGTGACATGCTGCCTCCCCACAGGCCCAAAGCAATGGTGTTGTGGAAACAGGAACTGAAACCAAGAGCCAAAATGACCTTTCCTCCTTTTAAGTTGTTAGTCTCAGTACTGTTGGCACAGAGAAGGGATGGTGATTAGCAAAGAGCACTCCCCACGCCCATTGCCATGCTGCTTTCCGGTGAGATCCAGGTTCTGAATTCTTTAAAAATGTTTTTAAGCTGCTATCTGAATAGATACACTGAAAATTACACAGGGTTTAGTCCTATCTTTAATCAAGTGAAATTACACCATAATTTTGTTTAATCATTAAAACATTCTATAGCACATCTTGTCAACAAGAGCCCTTTAAAAGGTTTTAATCAGTCTTAGTCAATCCAGAACAAGATAGAGTTACAATATCTACCACAAGACAAGAGGGGCACAAGATCCCCAAGACAGGCAGCTTGAGTGGGCTGCAGCTATTTCCGCTCCACTGGTTATTCTGGGGACTCAGACTATCCAGTTTTCCGGTCCTTCACCATGTCACATACAGTTTACACATAAGAAAGTCTCTTCAAGTGAGGGATAATGGGGTGTCTGTGTGTGGTTGTGTTGGAATAAGGAACCTGAGGCCCCTGATGTGTGTGCATGAAAGGAGGAAGGAATGAAGAGAAGGAAGGACAGGGAAGGCAGGAGGAAAGAGAGGGGAAAGAGGGAGGAAGAAGATGGAGACTGAGCCCGAAGGCAGGAGCCTGCGAATAGACACCCTTATTCCAAGGCACTTCCATATTTAACTAATTAGTAGCAGGCAGTACACAAGGCCCTAGATACAGGCAGATGAATCAGAAACACGAAGTCTACTCTCAAGCAGCTCACAGACCAGCAAAGATGACAACAATATAGAAAGCCACAAAGGAGCACCTTTAAAACTTATAGGTAAGAAGAGCTTTCTAGCTTTTTCCTTAGAAGGGATCAGAAAAAGAACAATGAGTGAATGGAACTATAAAGGGCATAAGGGGTTTGGACACAGAAGGAAGAAAGCATAAACCTGGGCAGGAATAATAAGAAGGGCGGTGAGGTGAGAGGATGCTGAAGGCTAAAACTCAAGGTGAAATTTTAATGGGCTGTGGGCCAGAAGCTCGGCTGACCTCTGAATGTCCCCAGAGGGGCTGAATGCAGGAGGTCTGAGGGAACGTGTAGAACACCACACTGCCTATGGCTTACGCTCAGGATGTCCCTGCAAGGCTCTGACAAGACCAGGGAGTGCCCCACGCATAGGTCTGGAGGCCTTTGATGGCCAGACTGCAACAAAACAGTTTTGGAGCCCACCACGTGGAGCAGAAGAGAAACCAGAGAACCCAGAAGGGAGACTTCAGGGTTGAATCTGAACTTTTAATATTCTTACCACTAGGCAACAAGCTCTCCTGTGCTAGTGACTCTGACGAGCATTCCATGCTCTCAAAGAGCGGTAAGGAAGGAGCAACAGAGAAGGTATCAGAGGCCAGGCGGACTGCTCACTCCTATATCCGCTACCCAGGGGCAGTAACAGCAGTGCAGCTATTCCTTCAGTTTCTTCTGTCAGATGCAACATTCCTTCTTGACTTGTTCAGTGTTTACTAAAACCTCAAAAGTAGATGTAGGGCAGGTGTCATTTCAAATGGTCTGGGAACTCTTCAGAGTGTTTCACCATGGTATGAATTTTTACTGTCCTGAAGGTTTGGTCCTAGCCTGGCACTAGTGGGAGGTGGCGGAGCTTTAGAAGGTGTGGCCTGTTAGAGGGAAGTCAGGTCTTTTGGAGGGGCCCTCAAGGGGGGTGGCTTAGGAATCTCATCTCTGTCTCTGCCTTTCTTCATCCTGGCTCCTGATATAACCAGTTTGCTCTGCCGTGTGCTTCTGTAATGATGTGCCACCCTCACCAGAGACTGAAAGCAATAGGGCTATTTCACCTTGGGCTAAAAGCTCCCAAACTATGAGCCAAAAGAAGTCTTTTATCTTTATAAATTAATTGTTTTGAATATTTGTTATAGTGACAGTAAGACTAATACCAGGCTCCTTCCCAAAGGCTGTGTCTTCCCAGGACTAGGCCAGATCCCTTTGAGTAAAAAGAAGCAGTAGCTTCCCTGGATATTTTTCTTTATGAAATTCAGGGGACACTTCTTTCACATTGAGGAAATAAGTTTCCAGGCAAAACATCAGGCCTGGCCTTTTCAGAGCTCGTGTCTATAGCCGCACACCTTCACCGAGTCACTCAGCAGCCCTCTCTCTCCCTCTGCCCTGCTGTGTATGCCATTAGATTAAAGCCCACCCGTGCCCCCAGGACCATACTCACTGTATGAACTGGGACTTCCAGCACCTTAATCTCCCATTCAACACAGTCTCAGGGCTCTTCCTACTTCTCCCTGATCCCCGGCCTTCCCTTGTTTGTTCAAGCTCTTATTTGGTTCCCGAGCTTTGGCAAGGATTTGAGCCACCGCGAAGCAAGGACTTGGGTCTCACCTGTCTGTATAATCTCTCCCATGCTCACCCTAAACAATTTTCCATGAACTGTCATTATTATCCTGCATAAAATAATGAAGTTTGAACTCTGCTACTTAAAGAGTAACTTTGCTTAGTTGCTTAACCTGAGATTCCAGGATCTGGTCTCTCTGAAAGCAAGACCGTGGTACTACCTCCTAGCACTCTGCTGAGAATAAAGCAGCATTGTGGATAGAAAGAGCCTCGTTTATTGCACAAGTGCACAATATTAGCTGTTATTATCAAGCGCTCTGCCATTGTATTATCAAACAGAATGATTACCAGGCAGCCCTCTTATAAGCTCTGTTTGGCCATAACTGGATTGTTTGTGAATGCTGAGACCAGGTTGGGAAGGAAAAGACAAACAGCACATGGAAGCCTCCAGGTTTCCACTTACCAAGTCTCTTGTTACCAAGAAGAATTGTCAACTTAAGATTGGAAATGAGAAACAAAACTTTTGCACAGAAACATAAACTGGGATGTGTCCATCTTTATTTCCCTTTTAGAATAAAACAGGTCAGCTAAATGAAAATGTGTGTTCAATCAAAGACATGCTATGTGTTTATGAGAGAAAGAAAGAGCAAGGGAATAGGAACAAGGGAGGAAGGGACAGAGAGAGGCTGAGGAAAGAACAGGGAGAAAGACCAAGGGACAATGACAGAGACACAGAGAGACCCAGAAGCCTGGCTGCAGGAGCTCGCAAGGCTGCATTCCTGGTGCCTGTGGACTCATCCCCAGGTCTTCTTGCTGAATTTTGCATTGCTGTGTCTCCAGGTGGGAATTATCACCACCAGGCAAACCAATCTTCAGCTAAGGCTTTGGATTTTCTTTCTTTTCTTTTTTTTTTTTTTTACCTTATGGAAGAAAAGGTAAAACAACATTTTGAACAAAATAATAGGAGAATAACAATAGTTAATACATGTGTATACTGTTATCTTTAAAGTAGTTATTCAGAGTATAAGATATGAGCATGAAAAATTATTTCACCTATATTAAAACAAACCTTTCTTTTCAATGAACTAATAGCATAACTGATTTGTATTTTTCCCTTTTCCCTTCTGTTCTTCCTCTCTCCCTTAACCTAGATCCTTTTTTTGAGCAGTTTCTTCGCACTTCACAATACCTACTGCCCACTTCAGATCTTATGCACTCTTTCAGTTTCTCACACCTAGTAAACAATATGGTGCGTACACATGTGAGTCTGATTTATTTCCCTTATGAGTACGGTTTCATTGTATCCATTTACCTATAAAAGTTTCAAGTTTATCCTTCTTTATGGCTGAGTAGTCCTCCATTGTATAAAATTACCACAGTTTTTAGTCCATTCTTCGATTAATGGGCATTTGGATTGTTTCCAAGATCTCACTTTTACTGGGCTGCTATAAATATGGATACACAGACATCACTATGGATGAAAAATAAGATTTTTATTTTTCTGGGAAGATACTCAGGTAGTTGTAGCTCAGTTGAATGGCACCTCTCATCCTAGTTTTCTGAGGACTCTCCACACTGACTTCCAAGGTGGCTGTGCCAGTCTGCACTCCCACCAACAGTGCCGAAGGGCTCTTTTTCCCCACAGTCCTGCCAGCATTTGTTATTGGTTGATTTCCTGATGACAGCCATTCTTTCTAGAGTGAAATGGGTTTTCTTTATTTTTTGTAGAGTATCCTGGTGGAGAAAGAGTCAAGCATATCTGGCTGTACACCCCATTTATGCCACTTATCTGGGTGATTTAATATATGTCATTTGAATCTCTTTAGGCCTTAAAAATCTGCATCTGAAAAACTAGAGTCCATAATCCCCACATTGGTGTTCTTTGATGTTCAGTGACACCCTACACACAAAGCTATATGTGCCTAGAAGGTGCTGAAAATCTAAAGGCAGGTGCTGGTCATCATAGCAACACTGGTAGTACCAATAGCAGTGACCAGAGTACCAATATCTAAGAGTCATGAAACAGTAGCAGTTTTAGTAGTGGGGATAGTACTAACAACAAGATCTTTCTAGCTTCAGTCTCTCACACAGCAATTTCTAGCATCATGTACTTAAAACTGGCTGAGTCTAAGACGCACTTGGTCACAAATTCCTGCTAAATAACAAGCAGTGCTTAAGTTATTGTTCAGGAAAATCTGCAAGAATCTACTCAAGGATAATCTTGAACAATCAGGAATGGCTATGTCCAGAAGCAGTCAGCTTACCCAGTGGCCTTTAGCATTAAAAGCTCAAAATTTGCCACGCAAAACATAGTACTCCCCCCACACACACTAACACACACATGCAGTTCCTCTAAAACTGATCCAATCAAAGCAGCTTCCTCCTTCTCCTATCCTATAAGCTCTCTGCCTACCCACTGATCAGTGAGGCAGATTCAAGCTTCCAGCTCCCAACCTCATTATATCTTGATCACACAGTAAAACGCTTTTTGCAAAGCCCAGTGCCACAGGCTTGGCTTCTATGTGCATTGCTCAGTGTGAAGACCATCTTAGGGATTCCTGGTGATCGCTAAGATTTAACTTATAAGAGTGTTATGGTTTATGTCTAGTTGTCCCCCCAAAGCCTCATGCGATCATTGGACGGGGACTTCTAGAGTTTGAGACTTGACTCATGATCCACTTTGATTATGTGTTTTAGTACTGATGGGATTATGGTCTGAGTACTTCTGGGATTATGGGTGTAGCCTAAAGTGGGTAGACTGAGGTGGAGAGCCTGAATGTAATATAAGGAGAGACAGAGAGACAGATGCTCGCAATTGCTCTTTGCTCCCCTGGTTGTTCTGTTGCCTCTGTCTCCGTTGTTGCTGTTCTGCTGCCATGAACTACTGCTCTCTGCCTTGTGCCCCTCTTCCTTGGAGCCAGCTGAGTATGGACTGAAACCTCCAGTAACTGTGAGCTAAATAAACCTTTTCCTTCTTTCATTTGGGTGTTGGGTATTTGTCCCAGCAACGAGAGGAGAGTAACTAAGACAAACAGGGACTCGGAATTAAAATATGTGATCCTACACTACCTAGTCCCAGTTGAGTTTCACGTTTTTTAAAAAAATGCTCAGTTTCTTCACTGTGTGCTGGTAACTGGCCTATCTTAAAACCAGGATGATGGTTGGGCATTGCAGTGAACACCTGTAATCTTAGCACTGTAGGAGGCTGAAACAGGAGAATTACAAGTTGGAGCCAGTCTGGGTAACTTAATGCCTTAGCAAAATGCCATCCTAAAGTAAAAAGGACTGGGGACATAGCACAGTGGAAGGTCCTGGGTTCAATCCCAATACCAATAGTAATAATAATAATAATAATAATAATAATAATAATAATAACAATAATAATAATAATAGAAAAAAACTTGAAGTTGTATACCAAATTGATGATCATCATCATTATAATCGTCCTCTCTGGGCTGTTAACTTATCTGCAAATGTGTCTCAGGTACCCTGTCATGCCCATCTCACAACCTCTCAAGGGTGACAATGACCTTAGCAGTGCTATGAGTGTGACAGCGGGTCAAGCTCCCAAAAGGCAGAAGTGCTGAGCTCCTGAGCTGAAGGTCCTTGCTGCCGACAGCTGCCAGCCCGTGCAGGCACAGCTACTCTCCCAAGATGATAACTCCTATGGGTAAGTCGCCTGCTATGCAACTGTGATCCCAAATCATTTTCTTTCTTCATTGGTTTCTTGTTCAAACTTTTGAGGAAACTCATTTAAAAGAAAGTCAGTGTTTTAAAAGGGATCTACATTCCCTGCATGATCTGTTTAGACTGTTTTGAAGGCGTTAAGAAGCGACCAGAAGCTTTAAACTTTGTGCCCCCACTAAAATCACATTTAGTGTGAAAAATAGCTGTGATCTTAGGCCTACATCTATTTATGACTCTCTTCTGCATGTCACATAATAAAGTCAGTGGACAGGCTCTAAGAGCACCACTGCACACATGGTGATCACTATCATGATTTGGGGGTGGCTATACCTCCTAGCACAAAGAGCTGACTACTCCCCAGTGACACAGGTGACAGTGGGACCTGCAGAAAGGCTCAGATCTGACATGGTGTTTTGCTTTGTTGTGTTTTCACCAACTAGAATTTAAGGAGAGTTTGCTAGAGAGAGCAACAGAGAGGGTTTTTGTTTTATTTTGTTTTGGTTTGGTTTGGTTTTCTTTGCAGAACTGGGGATCGAACTCAGGACCTTGCACTTGCCAGGCAGGCACTTGTGCCCCTGAGCTATCTCCCCAGCTCCTCAGAGAGGGATTTTGTAATGTCTTTGTTAGGACCCAAGTTCAGGCCTGTGCTTGGGTCTCAGGGTTTCTGCTTGTCTGTCTAGATCAGAAAGGCAGTATTCCCATCAAAGACGTTGGACTTCTCTGGGGAGCAGACCACACAGTATATATCTCTGTCCAGGAAGAAGGACATGCCTGAGCTCAGAGCCCCTCTGTAGATCAGACATTATCTCAGCTTTCTGCTCCCTGGAATTTATGTTTCTCTGACACTCTAAGAACTGAACACAGTGTATAAAAACTAAGCAGTCCTGAGCTGGCTTCTCTGAACCCCAATTCTTGCCAACCTCACAGTAATCCCTGTTAGAGATTTTTTTAACCCTTTCCTATCAACTGGAATCTGACCTGCGCAATTCCCTGCTTTGTGTTTCCTGCATATCTCTTCCTTCAGTTGTGATTGTCCAAACTCCTTCTGTCCATTTCTGTACCATTCAGTCTATCTGTTGGTGGATCAGAATCCACAACTCATACTACTAAACAGAAACAGATAAACTAGGAGACAGGATGTTCTTGAAATTTCTAAAGGACAATTATACTCACTCAAACCATCTATCAAATGGGAACGTACAATAAAGACACTTTTACATATGCAAGAACCTGAAATATTTCATTCTCATGCACCTTTTCTTGGGAAACTACTGGATGAATGGATACAGGGATGGATGGATGGGTGGATGGATGGATGGATGGAGTGCTGTAGAAAGCTGAGTTAGAGAGAAATGTTATAAGCAGTCAGGCAGGGCTAGGCCCTTGAAGGAGCCAGAACAAAAGCCAAGATGCCTTACAACTGTGGGAGAGACCAGACACTATCACTGTGGGCCGGACCTCAAGACTGTAAAAGGCTCAAGTCAACAGCTTTCAACATTCCAGTTCTACTGATAATCCACTACTTTTATGGACTATGGGACTATATATATACCTACTTTCTCTTAGTTCCATGAGAAGATTTGTACTAATATACTGTTTAGAAAAGATATCATGTCTGCATCTTGTACTAAAGACAAAAGATCAAACAAATGCATACCTCCCTAAGGATAAACATCAGGGATTATTATTCTAAATAGGTTTCTATCACCTTGAGAAAGCCAGAAAGAGCCACTGACCTAACCTTGTACAGGAAAAGTCTGTTATATATGCATGCCCACTTGCTATGTGACTCACTTCCCCATTTGATCTTGGGTTTTAACCAATTTCATCTGAGCAGTTGTGCCTGTTATCTTTCTGGTTGACTATAATTTTGTCTCACCTCATGCCCACCTAACGAGTTCCCATGTTTTCCACCTTAGACCTACCTCACCTCATGGTTTTGCTCTATAACAATCCCTAGAAAAGGCAGCTTCCAAGGGCAACCCACTCTAGTACCCTTCTGTCTCTCACACAGAATCTTTCTTTCCCTCAATAAATATATTCTGCTCTTAACTTTTGTTGTTCTTAAAATGCATTCTTTGGTTTTAGAGAATACTAACTCAGGTGGGACTTTCATTTCCCTATATGGGGTTAAATGTCACCAAAAAGAAGAAATAAGAAAGAACAAACAAGATCTGAGAAATCTAATGTGGAAGATCATAGATGTTAAGTTCCAGGATAATGTTGAAATGCAGTCTTAGAGTATGTCACCCAATAAGTATGGCCAGGGCAATGCCACTGGGAAAATAGGATGAAACCTATAGAATGTTTGCAACTGCGCTGGCACATTTGAAATGCTGCTGACTGGAATCTGACAAGGTAGTCGGGAAACTCAGAAAAAAATAGAGAGAAGACACACTAAGCACAGTTCTGCTACAAACAATATAGTCATAATGACATGAGCATTATTGTTAATCCAACCAAGAATTTTTAATTCAATTAAATTGAGACATTCTACAATGAGACAAGAAAAGGTAGGAACAGAATCTAGAGGGAAGTTTATTCAAAAGAACTAAGCCCTTAGCTGTGGTATAACTAAAAGCCCATAGTCATTTTCTGAAACTCATGATTTTCATACCGAGCATATAAGCATATGATATAGACATATGGAAGAAAATACCTCCTCAAAAAATAGCTGTAAGAAGTATGAAGTTATTTCTAGAGTGCTAGACCTAGTGACTAGAGATGGCAACAAAGGACTGGTCTATTTCACTATAGGCAGTTTAAAATTTAAAAATTGTTAATTATGTATTACTTTCTAAAGTGAGAAAATAAATAAAATGTAATAGTGTTTATTGTCAAGAACAGAACCCATTGAAAAATGCAAAAAAGGAAATGTAAAGCAATTACAATCTCACAACCCTGAGATAACCACGATTCACATTTTTGCTTAATTTCATTATGACCTTTTTTACTACCTTTTAAGGAATCAGTAATTACAAAATATTATGGTTTTCTTATTTTACATGTTTCATATAGTACACCATGAAGACATTTTCAAGTCATTAAAATTGTTTCAAATATTATCTTAACATCTACATTATAGTCCACTAAGGAGATTTACAATAATTTACCCAATCAGGCCCTTATTATTGGACACTTAAGTTCTGCCCAATTTGTCATCTTAATTTTTTTCACGAGTGCCACAATGAACATTTTTGGGCACAAACTTTTTTCTTCATCTCTGATTATTTCCTTTGAAGTGCAATTACTAGATCAACAATGAGAAAGACAAATATTTAATGAGCAAAAAAGCAATGGAATTGTTATATGAACTTTAAAAACCCAAGCATAATTGTTTTAGAGTTTTTAAAGCACAACATTTACCACATCTTCCTCCAATTGCTCTTCACCCTCAGGCAAAGAACATCTGCCAACTTCTATGCAAAATGACTAGACTGCAGGTGGAAAGGAATGGGTGCTTATACAAGGACTTCTGCATAGAGAGATTATGGAGAATAGTTAGCACCATTAAATGGTTTGCCCCGAGCGTCACTGGCTTCTGTTGTCATAAGTTATCCACAGAAGGCTCTCACAATCTTGAGATAACCCTGACACAATTACCCCTGGCAGAGCCTGAAACCTTAGGTTTCTTCCTAAGGCCTACTCTGCTGCACACCATAATGTCACTTGATTTCAATAGGTAAGTAAACACTTAACTCTTTTATTATCTTGAGTGGTCATTGGCATTTTAAAGATGAGTCAATAAAAAAGACATTTCATGGTCAGCCAAAGAGTTTCTGGACACCTCAAGTAGTAAGTACATGACTCTCGAAAAGGAAAAATGAGTTGTTGAATCTGTGATCTTTGTCAAACAATGGAATGAAAGGACCAGATTCTTATTTGCAAGTAGAATAGAATGTCAGTCAAACTATTTAAGACTTGTTTATAAAAGACAGAAAATTGAATGTGCTCTTGGCTCCTTTTGTTTCTATAGTGAGCTCAGGTTCTTTGCCTCTTTATACTCACACATATACTGGTACGGCAGTCAATGCCATTTTGCCCTCTTTCTCTTTCTCCGTGGATAGTTGTCAAGGCAATAGACGTCTTGGCCAGGTATATCAGTTTTAGCTTTGTGACTGGCTTTAATCAAAGGAATAAGAGCAGATGTGACCATGTATGAGTTTATAATATAGAATATAATATGCAACCTGCGCTTCTGATCACCCTTCCTGCACTAATGTCATCTCTATGGAGACAGAGGTCCCAGGTATCACATAAAGAGTAGACAGGAATACAAGCGATATATAAGAATGAAACCCCCAACTTGAAAGCTATCTGGGACAAGTTTGTATTCTCTAAAGCCAAAGAATGAACTTTAGGCACAAAGGAGGTTAAGAGCAGAATATATTGGTGGAAAGAAAGGGACATAAGGGGAACTTGAGCAGGTTACCCAGGAAATAACTTTTACTGGGGATTCTTATTTAGCAAAACCACATGCTGAGGTGTGTAAGGTGGAAAACATGGGAACTCGCTAGGCAGGCATGAAGTGGTCAACCAGTAAGATTACAAGCATAAATGCTCAGGTAAAATTAGGTAAATCCAGGACCACTCCCTCTCCTGTCCTGCTCAACTCAGGGAGTGGAGGAAAGAGATTTATCTATGCATATAAGCAAGATGGTTTGGACAACTGTACTGTGCATTTCTGCTAGTCTATGGTAAGGAACAGGCAATACTTTGTTTTTTTTGTTTTTTTTTTTTTGTTTTGCT
>PVJA010005915.1:14539-51243 GCA_004027025.1 Myocastor coypus
TTTTTTTTTTTTTTTTTTTTTTTTTTTTTTTTTTTTTTTTTTTTTTTTTTTTTTTTTTTTTTTTTTTTTTTTTTTTTTTTTTTTTTTTTTTTTTTTTTTTTTTTTTTTTTTTTTTTTTTTTTTTTTTTTTTTTTTTTTTTTTTTTTTTTTTTTTTTTTTTTTTTTTTTTTTTTTTTTTTTTTTTTTTTTTTTGGCTTCTTTTTTTAATTGTACTTCTCTTATTTTGTTTTTTTTTTAAAGAATTTTTTATTTTATTTATTTATTTTTTTCTTGTTTCAGAACTTTTCTTTGTTTATTTATTTATTTCTATGGCCTCCTCAGCCTGCCCTGAGGGCAGGGCTGGCACAGCATGTGGTGCCGGGGATTAAACCTCGGTCCCTGCAGCCACCTAAGCTTGCCTAAGCAGGCGCTTTAGACCACTGAGCCATCCTGCCGGGCCCCTCTTATTTTCTTATACATTTCTTTTTTTCTTCTTCCAATTTTACATGCATATATCTAATAATATAACTCTTTGGAAGATAACACTATATATTACAACAGACACTATAAAATTCATATTACTTTAAGGGAAATTTTTTTTAAGGGAAGGGTCTACAGGGTGTTCAGGGTCTCACTACTAGATCAGATTCATAGCAATCTTCCTATTTATAGCCTCCCCAGAGCTGGGATTACAGGGAGCACCAGCCCGCACTTCCAGTATCAATTGCAGTCTCCGTGCACCCTGGGGGCGGGGCCGAACTGCAGGCCCGAAGATGAACCCCTGGCCCCTATGCCTGCTTACAGTCTCTTTAATCTGCTATTAAAGAGCTATTTGCCTAGCCCAAGTGAAATTCTTATCACTTGTAATTTTTTTATTCTAATTTGTACTCTCTTCAAAAAATAAAAATTGAAATCTGAGACCAAATGGGGAAGAGAGTCACATAGCAAGTGGGAATGAATACAAAACAGGGTTTTTGTTGTGTTTTTCTATAGGGGACTGGGTTAATAACTTCCTGGCTTCCTCAAGGCAATAGAGACCTATTTAGAATATCAATCCCTAATGTCTACCTTTAGGGAGATTTGCATGTGTTTGCTCTTCTGTCTTGAAGTCTGGTCCACAGTGGGAGTGTATGTCTCTCCCACTGTTGCAAGGCATCTAGTCTTCTATCCTGGCTCCCTCTGAAGACCTAACCCTGTCTGACTGCCTAAGTGTTTCCATCTAACTCAGCTGCCTATAATACAAGTACAACCTACAGCAGAGCTCACCAGGCCAACCCTCAGCTCTGTGACCAAAAAATAAACAAGTAACTAATGGTATGCAAATAATAAATGTTGTTATCAACAATGACTGGTGCACAGCTAGTGACTAACATAATGCACAGTAGCTGACCTTTTCAAATCTGCACTTCCTCTGCAATAGCACCGTATGCAGTAAGAGAATCTTAATGAGACATAAAGAAATAACAATGACTTCTTAAGTAATAAACCACATTACAATTATCAGTATTTTATAACCTGTGATCCATTTATTTCTGACAATAGAAAATGAAGTCCAGAAAGTTAATATAACTCATATAAGCTCACATATTGACTAAGAGGTGGGATGCGAGCTTGACTTCAAAGCAAAATCAATTAATAAAATCTCTCCCAACCGTATAAACCATAAAGTACAGTGATATAAATGGTTCATGAAATTAATTTAAGAGGCCCATACCCAGTGCATGAGTGAGACCTCCCTGGGCCCACAGGAAACTCATTCAACCCAGCAACCTGGCCCAGCACACCCAGTGTGGAAAACTGCAGAACTTCCTGCAGAGAGACTAGAGACAAGACCCACCCACCTGATCCAGAAGCAGAACATCTTGCCAGAGCGGGACAGCAGGTTTGCCTCACAGGCTGCAACAGGAAAGAAGTGGAGCTCAGAGGCCAGACCCAAGCCACACCAGCCTGGATGACTTTGAACTTGGTAGATCTGGACCTGGTGCTAAGGTAAGAACACTACCAAAGTTCTAAACCAAAAATCAGAAAGCAGAGCTATACAAAATGACAAAAAAGAAGGAGCAAAATGTGCTCTTGGGCCCCAAGCCCAACCAGGACAAATACAGGAGTCAATAGCATAGAAGAAATTGTAAATCACACACCTGAAATCTGTGAAACAATAGCATCTGAAGTCAAGAAACAATAACAGAAAGGTATAGAGGAAATCAGATCAGATATAATTTCTGAAGTAAAAAAAGAAATAATATCCATAATGAAAGTACTAAGTGCTTCTAAAGACAATGATTTAAAAAACAGAGAATAGAAAAATGATAGAATTCTTGAATGAGCAACGTAAGAAAGTAATAGAATGTATGAAGCAAATTCAAAGTGCTATATAAGAACTTAAAACCTCAATCACCAGCTGGCAAGCCCATTTCAATGAAAGTGAAAATAGACTTTTAGACTTTAAAAACACTATTGTGGCTAGAGAAGAGGTAAAAAAAGATCTTTTAATAACAACTAGGATGCAAGAAAAAATAATTCAACATCTGCAAGATGATGAAAAGATGAACAGTGTAAGACTAATAGGCTTCAGTGAAAAAGAAGGAATCTGTACAAATGATACAAAAAGAATATGGGAAGAAGTAATAGCAGAAAACTTCCCAAATATGAGGAAACAATTTGTCATTCAGCTTACCAAAGCATGTAGATCCCCACATAACATCAACCCAGTTAAAACCACACCCACACATATAATAATCAAGATCTCAGAAATTCAGCACAGGAACAGTATACTAAAAGCTACTAGAGAAAAGAAACAGATTTAAAGGAAAACCCATTAGAATAACAGCAGATTTCTCTTTACAAACCATCAAGTCAAGAAAAGCATGGAGCAAAATGCTTCAAGTCTTACAAGAAAGCAATTACAACCCAGATTGGTATACCCTGAACAACTCTCTTTCAAGTTCAGTGGAGAAGTGAAATACTTCCAGGACAAAGAACAGCTAAAGAATTTCATGACGACAAAGCCAACCATAAATAGTTTACTAAAAGATAATCTAGAGAAGGATCAAAATTACCACAACTCCATAAAGGAGAATGGAGAGAAGCCACCAAATAGGGTAAATAATTAAACACAGGAGAAAAAGAGGTATATATATGCAGTCTTTCAACTATTCTTTTGTATACAGCAGCAGAATATGTCCATCAGCATATTCTGCAAAAGGACTTCTCCTGCACCCTATGGGTCATGATTCTATCTGGATCTACAGGGTGGATATCAAGGAAATAGCAGTAGCTCAGTCCCACAAGTGACACCTGACTATCAGTAAGCATCATGGACAGTGTCCATCTACACGACATACTAGAACTTTGTGTGATGTCCTATCCCCAAAATGTTAGAAATTCTGGTCATATATCTGCAATTCCGGTATCTGTGTTATGTCTTATTCCTAGTAATTCTTTACTCCCATGGAGATTTTTTCTTAGTTGCTATCTTTGTATATATTCACCTATTCAAATACTATGCAAGCACTCTGAATTGATTACAGATTGACACATATGCTACACAACATTCTGGCCTCTAAGTTGGCATCATGGTTTGATTTGAATTTTGGAATAATGTTTTGAAATATTTAATTTAATTTTAATTAATTAATATTTAATTAATTTTCTGAATATTGTTTAATTATACTTTTTGTTTTATGATCCATACTATATCTCTGACTTAAAATCTCCTTGTAAGACATGGTATGATATTTTCTTCTAGTATTAGAAACTTTAAAAAGAAAAAAAAAATGTGTGTGTATATATATATATATATATATATATATGTATATATATATATATATATATACATATATATATATATATACAAGGACACATATATATAGGATAGATATATAGCTACTTTGTCTTAGCTCATTGAGAATAGAAGCTTATAGTAATACTGTCTAGACAAGATACCAGGTCTGCACCTTTTCCTCTGAATAACTAATATAAAGACAACAATATGCATGGTATTAATTGTAACCATCCTACTAACTTGTTTTGAAAGTTTCATTGCTATTTTATCTTTTTTCTTATTATAATGAATAAAAAATTTAAAAAGAAATTAATCTAAGATGTTGACAACAAATACAGGAGATTATTGCCATTTGGAATGGAAAATAAAGATCACATCAACAACAGGGTTAGAGAATGTAATTGTTTAATATCATTGGTAGCCATTTCTTACATTTTTCTGTATTTAGGGAGAAATCTGACTTGTCAATGTGAAAAGCAAACACTGCACTTCGTAGGGAAATTCTTCCCCTGTGACATCCAGATTATAGCTCTGTGGCCAATAAGATGTCACAGTAAACAACTCAATATATATTTCAAGTGTTAATTGCCTTCCAAGACCTTAGAATTTCTCACTCACAAGTTTTATGGGGGGCGTAAAATTTATTGTGTTAACATATCCCTGAAAGTGCCGAATTCATCGAGGACACATCAGGCCTGGGTGACACTGTGGAGATTGAGTCAAATTCTTTATTGGAGGTTTTGTTCCTTGCCTCTATTTTGCATTACAAATTAAGCCACTGGGGGAAAATGGCAACACTTTTAAGAGGAACATAATCATCCTTTCCAGGCACTTTCACACAGAAATGTAAGAAAACCACATTACCTATTCCAAAGAAGTCTGGGCCTCAGCAACCAGATAAAATGATGTCTGTGTTTGAAATATCTGTTATAGCAATGCAGAAAACTCTGCTGAGGTTCTCGTGTTAAATGATGATCTCCAAGGTTTTCTTCTGGGATCTTTGGTTTGTTTCAGGAGAACTTTACTGTTACATGATCCACTGAACTGATAATTGTTTAAAACTTGGCCTCTGAAATGACTGCTTGCAACACTCATTTAGAAAAGAAAATATCTTAAAATATTAAAGCATAGAGGAAAAGAACAGCTTCTGTAAAGGCCTTAAGGAAAATAAAGTAATGGGAAAGGGGCAGGACTTTTCTAGAATATGCACAAATGATCCATCAAATATAGACAAAAACACATTGAGAACAAATATCATTCGAAGAGTTGTATAAACACCACTGATGAGTAATACAGAGTTATCTGAACTCCAGAGTCAGTAATCAAAAATCGCACATCAGTATAATTTCTCACTTAATCAAACACACATATTTATTAAAGACTTTGGAGCCATACTGCCTGGGTTCAAAATCCTGCTTTCTTTACTCCTCTGAGGTATCTCTTTGGACAAATATTTTATTCTTCTCATCTTAATTTTTACTTACAAGATAGTGATCTAGCACTTATTTTCTTATAGAGTTGTTAAAAAGATACAGGAAGTTAGTGAATTCACAGTACTTATTATGTGCCAGGCAAATTCATCTACAAGCCTACTAATTACAAAGATAGGTTAAGTGCTTCAAGTAAGAAAATTAAAACACTCAAGTTTCCTTGTGGATCTCACATTGTAGTAATAGTGATGATCCACTAAACAGAGGACTATGCCGCAACGTGAAAAGTCTGAAAGGCCATCGCGGGGTTCCTTGGGATGACTTTGGAGTTAAGTGAAGAACAATCGCAGGGACGCAATGACACGTGTCCCATCGGGCCCCGGTGGGGAGGTGCCAACTCGGGCCAACCCATGGATGAGCATAGCAGCGTCACATTGGTGCTCAGTATCGCTGTATAGCACACTATCCCCAAGTGTGATGTTTGAAACCAACACTTATTTTCTTGCAGTTTCTCTGGATCAAGAGCCCAGCACCAGCATGGCTGAGAGCCTGGGGCTCACAGTTGCTATTGTCCATCAGAGCTGCTAGATCGTTCTTATTTATCTTCTTGCTCATTGTATTTTTCTACCCACTATACTGAAACCTCCATGAAATCAAGGTCCTTATCTTCCTCAAATGTCCAGTACACAGGAAATATTTATCAAATAACAGGATCTGTACATAATCCAGAGACAACTGACATCAGAGTTTCTGTGTGTGTGTGTTTCCAGTACTAGGGATTGAACTCAGTACCCTGCACTTGCCAGGCAAGCACTTATTCTACTGAGCTATCTCCTCGGCCCTGAAATGTTGCTAAAAACACCAATACAGCATATGAGTAAAAGTAAGAAATAAGGATTTGCTGTAATTTTCATTTTAGCAACAACCTGGTTAAGAAAACAAAGAAACCAAGAAACACTTCATAAAGAAGGAAAAACTGAGCAGACCTCTGAAGTTTGTTCTAGATTTTGTAAAAGAAAAGATTTTTATTTAAGGGAGTCTGCGGGGAAGGGAGTAGAAGTCAGATAGGCAAAGTAGAATCAGACTCAGGGATGCAGAATAGTTCAATAGAGGATCTGTAGAGAATTTAACGTCAATCTCAATCCATCACTAGTTGCTTGGTCAGCCAATATACTGAGCTCAGCTTGATTCTACACACCAGCCAAGTAGCTGAATCAAGGATGTCAAATTGCCAGTCTTTCTCCCAAGTATCTCTAAAACTGTCCCCAAAGGAGAAATGCTACATGTGTCACAAAATTATATATATACAAATTTGTTCCCCCAGGATGAGTGAACATCCTTTAATATAACTACTTAGGGTCTGCTACAGGAATATAGAATCACTGTAAAATATGTGTACAGTTACACAAAGGGATTTATTAAGCAGGGATATAGCACCAAGTGGAAGATGGTCATCTGTTAATTCTGAAGTAGAAGAATCCAAAACAAATATGTGCACCTCAGAGAGCCAGAGGATCCAGCAGCTGACAAGGTGGAAGGTCTAGCAGCTCATGGTAGTCACCACTACCTGCGTGAATTGGAAGGCAGGAGAGTCTGGGATGGTATGCTGAAGACACAAAGAACAACATCCAAAAACAGTGGTGAATGAAGACTGAAGCTCTCTTAAAAATAGAAACACTTCCTTATTCTTTGTCTTCTTTGTTCTGTTGAAGCTACACACCTGTTGATCTCGGCTGCTCACTTGCGTGGGTTGGTTTCCCTTTTCGGTTCGCTCCTTCATGTCAATCACCCACAGACAAAACTAGAACTTTTCTAACCTGCTGGTTCATTCTCACTCAAGTCAGTCAACAATCACAATAACCTACTTCCCTTTACCCTGATTTTGTGTCTACTCAGAAACCTGTTAGCAAGTGACTGGACTGCTCCAGTCATTCTACAGTGGAACATGGAACAAGTACCTGTTTCTGCACTGATCCCTCTGCCCAGAAAGATGGAGTTCTCTAGCTGGTCATGCCCAAGACATGTGGCTGCCTGCTGCCATGGAGTAAGGTCAGATGCACCCACAGTGAAGCCACAGATCTAAAAGGTAAAAGGAAATGATAACTCACATTAAAAATGGGGTGATTTCCCCAAAAGTTAAAGGCTTCCAGAAGACAAAACACAAAAAACGGCCACACTGTGGGTTCTGAGGAGAGTTCTTGGTGTCCCAGTACCTTAAGTGAGACTTCACATACAGAAGAAGACCAGAGTGCAGGAACATAGCCAGCAGAAGTGCAGGGCATATAAGCACATAACCCATAAAAAGATAAATAGCATTTACAATGTGTCTCTAAGAATAGGGCCAGGATGTAGTAAGCATGAAATTCAAAAGAGAATACAATTCTTAAAAATTAAGGCAATTTAAGAGTAGTTGTATATAAATGTTCATGTGTGCTCTTTTTCTAGGGTAAATAACTAGAAATGGGATGACTGAATGATATGTAGGATTATGTAGGATTATGTAATATTTTGTGATGATGGCTGTATTAAGCTACTACAAACTTACTGGGTTAACACATTTTTTAAAATTTAGTCATAGAGGTCAGGTACGCATTATAATGTATTTGTGGTGCATTTCACTAGGCCAAAGTCAAGAATTTTGCAGGCTTGTATTCTTTTTGACAGCTCCAGGGAAGAATCTATTTTCTTGCTCTTTCCAACATTGCTTGACTTGATCTTTTGTCCTCTTTAAAACAACCAATGTAGAATCTCCAAGATTCTCTCCCTGACCCTCCTATCTGTTACGAAGCCTCCTGAAATTACAGTGACCCATGCAAATCATCCAAAATCTTTCCCCATCTTATAAAACTTTGTTTGAATTTTTAAATATAATTTTATTTTATTTTTGTGCAGGGTCTCAGTATGCAGCTCAGACTCATGGTGATCCTCCTGATTTCTGCCTTCCTAATGCTGGGATTACAGGCATGCTCCACCATGTCTGGACTCCATGGTCAGCTCGGTGTGCCCAGGGGCAGTGCCAGGGATTGAATACTGACCCCCTGTGCTTACCTAAGCAAGCGCTTAGTCCACTGAGCTATACCTCTGGCCATTGAATTTTTTTTTTAGAAAGAGTAAAAAATTAAAACAATTTCAAAACAAGATAATATGAGAGTAACAATAATTAATACAATGTATATTGTTACCTTCAAAGTAGTTACTCAGGTTAAAAGCTACAAGCATGAGATATTGGCCAAACAATATTAACATGAAACTTTCTTTTCAGTGAACTAAGAGAAACTAGAAATATGATTATGTTAAGCCTGTTGTTTATATACTCTTTTTTTTTTTCCTTTTCCCTTCCTTTCTCCTTTCCTCCATCATAGTTTCTCTTTTATTTCGAGCAATTTCTTCCCAATTCTCAATATCTATTGTACAATTTGGGGCTTATTTACTTCAGCTTCTCACACTAGTGAAATAATATGATGGTGTCTTAGTTGCCTTTTGCTTGTTGCTGGGACAAATATCCGACACTCAAAATGAAGAAAGGAAAGGCTTATTTAGCTCACAGTTTGTAGAGGTTTCAGTCCATATTCGGCTGGCCCAAGGCTGAGTGGAGCAGGGCGGAGAGCATCCAGTTCATGGAGGCAGAACAGCAACAAAATGGTGGCAGAAGCAGCCAGTCAATCAGGACAGCAGAGCAGCAGCAACAGCTCAAGTCTGTCTCTCTTTATATTACATTCAGGCTCTCCGCCTTAACCCCCACCTTAAGCTACACCCATAATCACAGAAGTACTTTGACCCATAATCCCATCAGTACTAAAACCCACAATCCCAGGGATCATGGATCAAGTTTCAAACTCTAGAAGTCTCCGCTCAATGACTACATGAGGCTTTGGGGGGACAACTAGACATAAACCATAACAGATGGGAATACATGTGGGTGTGATGTATTTCACTGAGGAGTATAGTCTCCAGTTGCATCCATTTACCTTCTTTGTGGCTGAGTAGCGTATATATATATATATATATATATATATATATATATATATATATATATATATTCCTGTTTATCCATTCCCCAGTTGACAGGTATTTGGGTCATTTCCAAGATCTGGAAATTACAAATTATGATACTATAAACATAGGCACACATATATTGCTATAGTGTGGTATTTTTAATTCCTCTGGGAAGGTACCTACAAGAGAATAGCTGATTGAAAGGGGCCTCTAAGCCTAATTTTTCAAGGAATCTCCACTGTGATCTCCACAGTGGTTTTATCAGTACACTCGCACCTTCTACCCTACCAGCATTTGTTATTGGTTGATTTTCTGAGGATTTTGTCATTCTTTCTGGAGTGAGATGGAATTTCACTATTGTTCTAATTTGCATCTCTCAGACGACCAATGATATTGAACGTTTTTTCATATATTCATTTGCCATTTGTATTTCTTCCCTTGAAAACAGTGTATCCATCTCAGATGCCCACTTTTGGTTTGGGTCTTTGAATTTAGGAGGTCTGATTTTTTTTCCAGTTCTATATATATTCTAGATAAAAATCTTTGTCTGAAGGATACCTGTCTAATTTTTTTTTTTTCCTATTCTGTTCGTTGTCTTTTCATTCTGTTGGTAATTTCTTTTGTTGTAAAAGCTATTTAACAAGGTGAGGTTCCTTTTGTTGAGTCTTTAGGGCATTTCCTATGTGGTTTGGGTTCATGAATTCTCTGCCTACCCCTCTGTCTCCAAGATTTCTGTATATTTTCTCTTCCACTATACTTAGTGTTTCTGTTTTAATATTTAGATCTTTAATGTATTTAGTTTAGTGCATGGTGATAGGCATACATCTAGTTTATTCTTCAGCATGTGGAAAGCCAGGTTTTCTAGCACCATTTATTACAGAGGATATGTTTCTTTCTGCAAATACATTTGGACCCTTTGTCAAAGATAACATAGCTAAGTGTGTTTGCAGTTGTGTTTATATCTTCTAATCAATGAGTTCTGTTGTCCTCAGGTCTGTTTTTCTGCCAGTATCACGCAGATTTTATCACAGTAACTTTGTAATATAATTTCAAGTAAGGGATTGTGAAACCTCTTTCCTTTTCTTTGTTGCCCAGAATTACATTTGTTATTCTAGGTTTTTTCCAGATGAATTTTAAGAACATTTTCTCTAGATCTGTGAGATATACTATTGGTATTTTTACTGTGATTGCATTAGATCTGTATAACAGTTCTGGGAATTATGGCCATTTTCACTATATTGATACGTCCTATCAGTGAACAAAGGTTATCTTTCTACTTTCTGATATCCTCTTTGATTTCATTTTTTAGACCACTGTAATTTTCAAAGTATAGATCTTTTGTTTCCTTTGTTAGATTGATTCCTAAGCATTTCATCTTTTTGGATGCTATTATGAAGGTTATGGTTTCCTTCATTTCTGTCAGTACGTTTACTGTTTGTGTACAGGAACGTTATTGATTTTTTATTTATTGACATTGAATACTACTGAATTTGGTTATTAAGTCTATGCTACTGAATTTAGTTACTAAATCTAGAAGTCTTACGGCAAAATTTTTGAGGTATGCTATGTAAGCTATCATATCATCTGTAAAAATAATAATAATAATTAACTCTTTCCTTTGCTATACATCTTTATTTCTTTCTCTTGTCTAATTGTTATTGCTAATATTTCCAGATCTATGTTGTCTTGTTCCTGATTTTTGAGTGAAAACTTTCAGTTTTATGTCCATTTAATATAAAAGCTGTTGGTCTGTCACAGATGGTTTTTATCAGATTGAGGTAAGGACCATCTATTCCAATTTTCTACAGATTTTTTTAAATTATGAGTAAGGTATTATTAGTATTGCTTCAGGCTTTTCCAGGCCATTAGTCCCACATTCTCATCAGCTAGGTGCCATCCAGGGTCTTACTATGTCACTGGCAGTCTTACCAGTCCTCCTCAGGCCCTCTGGATGGAGGGAGATGTCACCTATACTCTCACAGGCTTGCCCACCCCCTCTGGATGAATGGAGTGCTCAAAAATCTTTAATTATATCTGCAAAGTCCCTTTCCTTACATAAGAGAACATATTCACCGGTTCTAGGGACACCATTGAGAGAGACATTATTCTGCTTATGCTACACTGTGTTTATTGAGCTCAAGAAAATATAGGGGCCAGCAAGATTCCTCAGGGGTCTAAAGTGCTTACTTTGAAAACTGCAGGGACTTCAGTGATCCCTGGCACCACATGTTGTGCCAGCCACAACCCCAGGGCAGGCTGACCCAGTAATAATATAAATACATAAAGTTAAGCTTTTTTTCCAGCTCCTCCTGCTCAACTTCCAGTCCTGAACCCGTGTGGCCAATGCGCATGCCAGGAAATGACCTTCAGAACACCTCCTTTTTTCTTTTGGCTCCTCCTGCAGGAGCTCCAGCCTCGACCCAACCTGGGATCTCATCTGGAAATCCATCTGGCCCACAAGCCTATAAGAACTCTTCAACTCCAGAGCCCCAAATCCACCCATAGTCCCGAACCACAAGGCCTCACAACAGCCAGCAGCCACATAGCCAGGCACCTCTGGAGGGGAACCAACTTGGGGATCCAGACCAAACTCCCATAGACTCTAATAGCATAATGTCACCAAAGTGCAGAGATCACTTCCATACAAAATGATAACAACAAGGAATAAGATGCAATCTCAGGGCCCCTGCCCACCCAAACCAAACACAGGAGACACCACCATGGAATAAAATGGGAATCATGCAAATGCAATCTCTGAATCGGTAGCATCTGAGGTAGGCAGACAAGTGCAAAAACTTATAGAGCAACTCAGATCAGAGATAACATCTGAAGTTAAAAAAGAAATGCATGAACCGGAAAAACAACTGGAGAAACGTATACAAGAAACCAGAGCAGAAATAACATCTGAAGTTAAGAAAGACATGTCTAAATTAATAGCATTCAAAGTAGGGGAACAACTACAGAAAGGTAGAGAGGAGAATAGCACAGAAATAATCTTTGAACTAGAGAGAGAAAGGATAACTATAATGAGAGACTTCAATACTACTAAAGAAGACACTGATAAAAAATTAGAGGAGAATAGAAAAATGATGGATTCCCTGATGGACAAATATAGGAAAAAAATACAAATGAAAGAGTTTGAAAGAGATATACAAGAAAATAAAATCTCAATCACAAGTTGGCAAAACCGTACGAACAAAAGTGAATATAGACTTTCAGATCTTGAAGACACAATTGCAGCCAGTGAAAGAGTAAGAAAGGATCTTTTAGAAACAACCAGAATGCAGGAAAAAATAATTCAACATCTGCAAGATGATGCAAAAATGAACAAGGTAAGATTAATAGGAATCAATGAGAAAGAAAGAATCAATACAAATGATATAAAAAGTATATGGGCGAAGTAACAGCAGAAAATTTCCCAAATATGAGAAAGCAATTTGACATTCAGGTAACTAAAGCATATACAACTCCAAATAACATCAACCCAACTAAAAACACACCCAGATATATAATAGTCAAGATACCAGAAATCCAGCAAAAAAATAATATACTAAAAGCTGCTAGAGAAGAGAAGCAGATCACATTTAAAAGAAAACCCATCAGAATAATGGCAAATTTCTCTTCACAAACTATGAAGTCAAGAAGAGCATGGAGCAGAGTGCTTCAAGTCCTTCATGAAAACAAATTTCAGCCCAGACTACTATACCTGGCAAAACTCTCCTTCAAGTATGAGGGAGAAGTGAAATATTTCCACGACAAGGAACAACTAAAGAATTTCATGACATCAAAGCCAGTGCTACATAATATTCTAACAAATATTTTAGAGAGGGAACAAAACGACCAGAATTCAACAAATGAGAACAGAAAGATCCCACCAAATAGAGTAACTACTTAACATAGGAGAAAAAGTGGTAAACAGTAGCAAACAAAAGTCATGTCAATCATACGTCAATACATTTCAATTATAACCATCAATGTAAATGAACTCAATTCTCCAATTAAAAGAAGTAGACTTCCAAAGTGGATAAGGAAACAAAGCCCAAATACATGTCGTGTACAAGAAACACACTTAACTAATAAAGAAACTCACAGCCTTAAAGTGAAAGGCTGGAAAACAATACTACATGCACCAGCACCTCAAAAAAAAAGCAAGGTTAGCAATCCTGTTTGCAGACAGTCTGAACTTAAGACCAAGATTGATCAAATGAAATAAAGAAGGCAACTACATACTAGTTAGGGGAAAAATTCATGATGAAGAGGTAACACTTATAAATATGTACGCACCCAGGGGCCCGGCGGGATGGCTCAGTGGTCTGAAGTCCCTGCTTGGGGAAGCTTGGGAGCCTTCAGGGACCATGGTTCAATCCCCGGCACCACAGGCTGTGCCAGCCCTGCCCTCGGGGAGGGCTGAGCCAGCCATAAAAATGAGTGAATAAACAAACAAAGGTGCTGAAACAAAAATAATAAATAAAATAAAAAAATATTTTAATAAATAAATAAATATGTAGGCACCCAACACAGGAGCAGCAAGTTATATAAAACAAACCTTAATGGACATGAAAAATCTCATATCCAATACCACAATCTTAACAGGAGACCTTAATACCACCTTATCTGAAAAAGATACATCGGGCACATGAAAAATTAGCAAAGAAGTAGCAGAACTGAACCAGAACTTGGAACAACTGGACTTAGTGGACATACACAGAGTGTTCCACCTAATCACTTCAAATTACACATTTTCTCAGCTGCACATGGGACATTTTCTAAAATAGATCACATGTTAGTCCATAGATCATGCTTAAGTAGATGCAAGCAAACAGAAATTATCCCATGCATATTATCTGACCACAGTGCAATCAAATTGGAAATAAATGACAAAAGAAACCATAGGAATTCCAGGACTACATGGAAACTAAACAGCACTCTGCTCAACAACCAATGGGTCACAGATGAAATTAAAGAAGAAATAAAAAGGTATGTACAATTTAATGAAAACTCAAATACAACCTACCGGAATTTGTGGGATGCAATGAAAGCAGTTCTCAGAGGGAAATTCATAGCTCTGAACTCACACGTTAAGAAAATAGAACGGGAACAAATAAACAATCTTACACAACACCTAAACCGACTAGAAATGGAAGAACAAACGAAATCCAAGCCCGAAGGCGGGAGGAAATTATAAAGATTAGAGCAGAAATCAATTCAATTGAGACAAAGAAAACAATACAAAGAATTAATGAATCCAAAAGCTGGTTCTTTGAAAGATTAAATAAGATTGATAAGCCCCTAGCTAACCTCATCAAAAAGAGGAAAGAAAGGACTCAAATTCAAGCAATAAGGAATGAAAAGGGTGACATTACTACAGACCCAGCAGAGATACAGAGAATCATAAATACTTTGAGAATCTTTACTCTCACAGAACTGAAGACACAGAAGAAATGTACAGATTCCTAGAAAAATACAAATTACCAAAACCGAATCAAGAAGATATGAGAACTCTCAGTAACCCAATAATAGCCAATAAAATACAAAATGTAATAAAAAGCTTACCGACAAACAAAAGTCTGGGACCTGATGGATTGACTATTGAATTCTACAAGAAATATTAAAAAGACATAACCCCCATACTCCTCAAACTCTTCAGTGAAATTGAAAAGGAAGCAATCCTTCTAAAATCATTCCTAGAGGCAAGTATTGCATTGATTCCAAAACCAGAGAGAGATGTAACTAAAAAGAAAATCACAGACAAATTCCTCTCATGAACATGGACTCAAAAATTCTAAATAAAATCCTTGCCACTAGAATACAACAAATCATCAAGATTATACACCACGACCAGGTAGGATTCATTCCAGGGATACAAGAATGGTTCAGTATACACAAATATATAAAGGCACTACACTGTATCAATAGAGCAAGACCAAAAATCACATGATTGTCTCAATTGATGCCGAAAAGGCCTTTGACAAAGTGCAACACTCATTCATGTTCAAAGTCCTACAGAAACTTGGAATACAGGGCCTCTAACTCCATCTGATAAGGCCATCTATGATAATTCAACAGCTAACATAATTCTAAAAGGGGAAAAATTGAAGTCTTTTACTCTCAAATCTGGTACAAGACAAGGATGTCCCCTATCACCACTCCTATTCAATATAGTTCTGGAATCATTAACTATAGCCATTAGACAAGAAAGAGAAATAAAACGAATAAGAGTAGGTAAAGAAGAAGAAACTATCACTATTTGCAGATGACATAATAATCTACTGGGAAGACCGAAAGAACTCCACCAAGAAGCTACTGGAATTAATACACAAATTCAGTAGCATAGCAGACTATAAAGTCAACATACAAAAATCAATAGCATTCCTCTACACAGATAACAAACACATTGAGAGAAAAATTAGAGAAACAGTACCTTTTATGATAGCACCGAAGAAAATGAAATACTTAGGAATTAACCTAATTTAGGAAGTAAAACACCTTTTCAATGAAAACTATAGTACTCTGAAAAAAGAGGTTCTAGAAGATTTCAGAAAATAGAAAGATATTCCCTGCTCCATAGGAAGAATCATACTCCCTAAACTACTGTACAGATTTAATGCAATTCCTATCCAAATACCATCACAGACCTGAAGAAATCACTCCTAAAATTTATTTGGAACCAAAAAAGACCCAGAATTCCAAAAACAATTTTGGTCCCCAAAGGTAAGGCAGAAAGTATTGCAGCTCCTGACCTAAAGTTATACTATAAAGCTACAGTAATAAAATCAGCATGGTAGTGGCAAAAAAAAAAAGACCTGCAGTTCAGTGGAATAGATTAGAAAATGCAGAATCAGATACAAACACACTCAGCCACCTTATCTTTGACAAAGGGGCCAAACACGCAAACTGGAAGAAAGATAGCCTCTTTAACCAATGGTGCTGGAAACATTGGCTCTCTATATGCCGAAAACTAAAACTTGACCCTAGTCTATCACCATGCACTAAACTAAGGTCGAAATGGATTAAAGATCTAAATATTAAAAGAGAAACATTAAATCTCCTGGAAGAGAAAGTGGAAGAAAATCTTGAAGACATTGGGGTAGGGAAAAAATTCATAGACAAAAATCAAAATGCACATTTAACACTTGAAAGCATCAACAAATGGGACCTCTTCTGGCTAAGAAGTTTTTACACATCAAAAGAAATTATCAACAGAGTGAAAAGACAACCTACAAATTTGAAAAAGATTTTAACTAACATGAATTCAGACAAAGGTCTTCTATCTAGAATCTATAAAGAACTGAAAACGATTAGGGTCCCAAAATTCAAAGACCTAGTCCAAAAATGGGCATCTGAGATGAACACACACTTCTCAGGGAAAGAAACTCAGCAAGTCTATAAATACATGAAGAAATGCTCCACATCACTAGCCATTCACGAAATGCAAATCAAAACAACACTTAGATACCATCTTGCCCCAGAAAGAATGGCTATCATAAAGAAATCAACCAGCGACTAATGCTGGATAGGCTGTGGAAAAAAAGGAATACTTCTCCACTGCTAGTGAGAATGCAGATTGGTGCAACCATTATGGAAAGCGGTGTGGAGACTCCTTAAAAAAGTAGAACTGGAAATACCATTCAATCCAGCTATCCCCCTACTGGGAGTTTTCCCAGAAGAACTGAAAACATCGTACCATAGCGATATCTGTGCACCTATGTTTATAGCAGCTCAATTTATAATAGCCAAATCTTGGAAACAACCAAAATGCCCATCATTTGAAAAATGGTTAAAAAAGATGTAGTATTTTTATACAATGGAATATTACTCAGCTATAGTGAATGATAAACTGGAAGACTTCATATATAAATGAATGTATATTGACCATATACACATAAGTGAAATAAACCAGACTTACATTTGTAAATATCGTATAGTCTCCCTAGTATAAGAAATCTAAAGAAGAAATAAAAATGGAAAGGCATAACACAGCTGAATGAAAGTCAAAGATTTTTGAAGCAATACTAAAACTACGCTTGGAATGCGTGTCATTCGAGACTTTCAGATGTGTGCTGCTTCTACTGCAAACTCAGTTACTACTATACTTTCTCTCAGGTAAATGATTGGTTAACCAAAAGATAAAAAAGGCTATTAATTGAGAATAAGAGACAAGGCAAAATACCATAAGTTTGACAGGCTACAATTTTGTACATCCTTAGATTTCTAAATGTCTGTGTAAAAATGTGTAACTGTTTTTATCATAATCCGTGGAGATTTATTAGAATATCAGTGATTGAAGGAAAAGACCAATATCAAGCTAAGCCTAAGATGTATGATATTTAGAAAGGCAGTGAGGTTGAGCTCAATTATCTATGTTATGAAATAATTGTATCATGAAGCCTTTCTGCTGGAGGGTTGGAATGTAAGTTAACAGACCAAAAAATTGGATAAAAAGAAGGGCTATGAGGATAGCCATCATTTTGGCTCTAGCCCCTCAAGGTCAGTGAGGATTCAGGACATAAGAGAACCTGTGCTGTAACATCCTATAACTCAGGGGTTTCCCAAATTTTCTGGTCAAGGAGATTATGGGACCTCAGAGGAAAGGGATAAGTGAGTTATGGTGTGCCTAGGGAGAGTCATCTGGGCAGAAAATGTCCTCTCAGGCTTTCACCCTGAGCAAAGTGGTCAAACATTGGCCGTGATTCGTCCTGATGGCTGACACTGACAATAGTTCTACAAGGCACTGTGTATGATTCCAAAGTTAATCCTGGGGAGATTTGACCCTGGAAAGTACAAATGATGAAAGTTTTGTTAGACAGGTCTTGCTTTAGCTTACACTTCATCACCCAGCAGAAAAGCTTAATTATGAGGCATAAACACAGAGCTAGATTAGCAAGATGAACTGTAAGAGGCTTAAATCAACAGCCTTCAACATTGCCAGTTTCACTGATAACCCACTACAATTATGAAACATTGGACCATGTATACAACTACTTCCTTCTAGCTCAAAGAGAAGAAAACTTTTTCTTCTCTTCTTTTTTTTTTTTCCCAGAATCAATATCAATTAGAAAATTTGTCACATCTACACCTTGTGCTATGTATAACATTTGTGAGGACAGCAATATGCAGTGTCTCAACTATTGCAAATATGCTACTAACATGTTTTGAAACTCTCATATTGTTATCTCTTATTAAAAGTCATAAAAATTAAAATAAAATAAAAAGAAAATAATTTGGTTAAGCTCTATCAAAAGAAAGAAAGAAAGAAAGAAAGAAAGAAAGAAAGAAAGAAAGAAAGAAAGAAAGAAAGAAAGAAAATGCTAAACTGTTCCATAATGCCATTCCATTTTATACTCCCTTCAACAGTGGATGAGAGTTCCAGCTGCCTCATTATCACCTACACTTCATTTGGTTCTTACAATTTTAACCATTCTAATAAATGCACAGTAGTATCTTATCTCTGGTGTTAATTTGCATTTTACCTTCTTAAAAATTCTGAAGATATATTCATCTATTGATTTCCATCTATAGATACTCTGTGCTGAATTGGGTGTTTAAATCTTTGGCGTATTTTTATTTAGGTTGTTAGTTTTGTCATCGAATTCTCAGGATTCTCTGTACACTCCAGATTTGTCTTTTGGATCAATGCTTTGCAAATATTTCCTCACAATCCCTAGCTTACTATTTCATTGTTTCAACAGCCTTACTTATGAAAGCCCAGAGCTGAGAGCTATCCAAACCTTCATTAACAGGTGAACAGATAAATTGTAGTGCACCTATTTAATGGGATGCCACTAAACAATAAAAAGGTATTCACATACCCAACAACATGAATTAATCTCAAACTGATTATAAATGTGGAAGACATGCAGACAAAAGTCAGTAATGTAGGATGATCCTATTTGTGTGAAATTCTAGAACATACAGACTAATCTGTGATGACAGAAAAAATTTGTGGTTGCTAGGGCTAGTGGTAAAGTGAGCTAAGGTGAAGAGGCTGGAAGATGAGACTACTAAGAGCCACAGAAAAATTTGGTGGATTATGAATAGTTTCATCATGATTGTGGTGTTATCTCCAAGGTTATATGCACATGAAAGGTTACAAAACTACACAACTTCAATGTACTGGGTGGTAATTACATGTCTATGACACATTATTTAAGAAAAGGAGTTAAGAGATTTACTAAGTGTAATGCATGGATCTTATCTGATATGGACTTAAAGAAATTAACTATTAAAAATAAGGAAATTTGGACACAGACTTTCTTACGATGGTATAAAGGAATTACTTTTGAATTTTTTTTTTATTTTAAAGAATAAAAATAGCAGAAACAAAGAAAAACAGTAACAAGTAAGAGTACATATAGTACAAAATTTCAAAACAAGAAAAATTCAACAATGGTTACATTACATATTTTCATCATCAAATCAGTATAGATCAACAAACATAGGTATATAAGACTGATCAAACAACTCAACATTAACACTTTCAATAAACATTATTTTTTTAATTCTTCCAAAAGCATTTTGTATTTAAATCACACTTCTAAAAAAAATTATAGGGGTTGAGAATGCAGAAAATGCAAGCTCCTGAGGTTGATTCGTGGCACCGCCCAAAATTAATTAATTAATTTATTTATTTATTTATTTATTTATTTATTTATTTATTTATTTATTCTTTTGAGTCCCTACACCAGGGAAACTATACAATATTTGCATATGTAGGTCTGGTTTATTTCAATTATAAGTATACATTCAAGGGACATCCATTTATATATGAAGTCTTCTAGTTTATCATTCCTGATAGCTGAGTAATATTCCATTTAATGAAAATACCACATCTTTTTCAACCATTCTTCAGATGATGGGCATTTTGGTTGTTTCTAAGATTTGGCCATCACAAACTGTGCTGCTATGAACATAGGTGCACAGATATCACTAGGTTATGATGTTTTCAGTTCTTCTGGGAAAATTCCCAGTAGGGGGATAGCTGGATTGAATGGGATTTCCAGGTCTAGTTTTTTAAGGAGTCTCCACACTGCTTTCCATAATAGTTGCACCAGTCTGCATTCCCACCAGCAGTGGAGAAGGGTTCCTTTTTCCCCACAGCCTCTCCAACATTTGTTGTTAGCTAATTTCTTTATGATAGCCATTCTTTCTGGGGCAAAATCATATCTAAGTGTTATTTTGATTTGCATTTCACAAATGGCTAGCAATGTGGAGCATTTCTTCAAGTATTTACAGTCTTGCTGAATTTCTTTCTCTGAGAAGTGTGTGTTCATCTCACATGCCCATTTCTGGATTGGATCTTTGAATTTCGGGACACTAATGGTTTTTAGTTCTTTATAAATTCTAGGTAGAAGACCTTTGTCTGAATACTTAGTAGTTAAAATCTTTTCAAAATTTGTGGGTTGTTTTTTCACTCTGTTGGTAATTTCTTTCGACAAGAAAAATTTCTCAGCCAGAGGAGGTCCAACTTGTTGATTCTTTTGCATGTTAAACCTGCATTTTGAGTATTGTGCATGAACTCCTTGTCTACCCCAACGTCTTTAAGATTTCCTCCGACTTTCTCCTCTAGGAGGTTTAGGATTTCACTTTTAATATTTCGATCTTTAATGCATTTTGATTTTAGTTTAGTGCGTGGTGATAGATCCTGGTGAAGTTTTAGCTTTAGACATGTGGAGAGCCGCTTTTTCCAGCACCATTTGTAGAAAAGGCTATCTTTCTTCCAGTAAACATATTTGGCCCCTTTGTCAAAAATAAGGTAGTTGAGTGTGTTTGGAGTTACTTCTGCATCTTCTGATCTATTCCACTGAACCTCAGGTCTATTTTTTTGCCACTACCATGTTGATTTTATCACGGTAGCTCTGTAGTATAATTTTAGGTCAGGAATTGTAATGCCTCTTGCCTTACCTTAGTTGCCCAGGATTGTCTTTGCAATTCTGTGTCCTTTTAGTTCCAAATAAATTTTAGGAATGATATCTCCAGTTCTGTGCGGTATGTTGATGGTATTTTGATAGGAATTGCATTAAAACTGTATAACAGTCTATGGAATATGGTCATCTTCACAATGTTGGTTCTTCCTATTCACGAGCAGGAAATGCCTTTCCATTTTCTGAAATCCTCTAGGATCTCTATTTTCAGAGTACTGTAGTTTTTATTGAAAAGCTCTTTTACTTCTTTAGTTACTTATTTCCTAACTATTTCATTTTCTTTGGTGCTATTCTAAAAGGTACTGTTTATCTAATTTCTCTCTCAGTGTGTTTGTTATCTTTATGGAGGAAATGCCACTGACTTTTGTGTGTTGCCTTTGTAACCTGCTATGCTACTGAATTTGTGTATTAATTCAGTAGCTTGTTGGTGGAGTTTTTGGGGTCTTCCAAATAAGTTATCATGTCATCTGCAAATAACGATTATTCAACCTCTTCTTTACCTATTTTTATTTCTTTTATTTCTCTGTTTTGTCTAGTGGCTGTAGCTAATGATTCCAGAACTATATTGAATAGGAGTGGTGATAGAGGACATACTTTCCTTGTAACAGATTTGAGACTAAAAGACTTCAGTTTTTCCCCATTTAGAATTATGTCAGCTGTTGGATCATCATAGATGACTTTATCAGATGGAGTTAGAGGCCCTGTATTCCAAGTTTCTGTAGGATTTTGAACATGAATGAGTGTTGGACTTTGTTAAAAGCCTTTTCTGCATCAACTGAGACAATCATGTGAGTTTAGGCTTTGGCTTTATTGATATGGTGTATTACCTCTATTGATTTGCACATTTTGAACTATCCTTGCATCCCTGGGATGAATCCTAAATGATAGTGGGGTATAATCTTCTTGATGATTTGCTGTATTCTAGTGGTGAGGATTTTACTGAGAATTTTTGCATCTATGTTGATGAGAGAAATTGGCCTGTAGTTCTCTCTTTTAGTTATGTCTCTTTCTGGTTTTGGTATTAGTGTAATACTTGCTTCTAGGAATGATTTTGGAAGGATTGCTTCCTTTTCAAATTCACTGAGGAGTCTGAGAAGTATTGGGTTGATGTCTTCTATAAATTTCTTGTAGAATTCATTGTTGAATCTATCAGGTCCTGGACTTGATTGTCTGGATTGAATTGATTTCTTCTCTAATCTTCATAATTTCCTCCTGTGTTTAGGTTTTGGATTTGATTTGCTCTTCCTTTTCTAGTCGGTTTTGGTGCTGCATCAAAGTATTTATTTGCTCTTGTTCTGTCTTCTTAATATGTGAGTTCAGGGCTATAAATTTCCCTCTAAGAACACTTTCATTGCATCCTGTAAATTCCAGTAAGTTGTGCTTCAATTTTCATTAAATTGTAGATATTGTTTAATTTCTTGTTTAATTTCATCTGTTACCCACTGGTTGCTGAGAAGGGCGTTGTTCAATTTCCATGTATTTCTGGGGTTCTTGTGGTTTCTTTTGTCATTTATTACAATTTTATTGCACTGTGGTTAGATGGTATGCTTCGGATAATTTCTGCTTTTTTGCATATACTTAAGCAGGACCTATGGACTAATATGTGCTCTAATTTAGAAAATGTCCCATGTGCAGCTGAAAAAAAAATGTGCATTCTTTGTATGTTCACTATGTCCAATTGTTCCAGGATTCAGTTCAGGTCTGCTACTTCTTTGCTAATTTTTTGTCTGCTTCACCTATCTTTTTGGGATAAAGGGGTATTAAGTTCTCCTGTTAAGATTGTGGTATTGGATAGTAGATTTTTCATGTCTATTAAGATCTGTCTTATGTAACTTGGTGCTCCCATGTTCAGTGAATACATATTTATGAGTGTTACCTATTTCTCTTGAATTATTCCCCTAACCAGTATGTAGTGGCCTTCTTTATTTTGTCTGACCAAACTTGGTTTGAAGTTTAGAGTGTCTGAAAACAAGATTGCTACCCCTGCTTTTTTCTGAGGTGCTGGAGCATGTAGTATTGTTTTCCACCCTTTAACTTTTAGTCTATGAATTTCTTTGTGAATTAAGTATGTTTCTTGTATATAGCACATGGTTTGATTTTGCTTTCTTATCTAATCTACCAGTCTGTATCTTTTAATTGGAGAATTGAATCCATTTACATTGATGGTTATAACTGAAATGTATTGATTTATGATTGCCATGAGTTTGACTTACTACTGTTTACTTCTTTCTCTTCTGTGTTGCCCTATTTGGTGGATTCTTTCTGTTCTCATTTGTTGAGTTCAGGTCCTTTTGGTCTCGCTCTAAAATTGTTTTTAGTATACCTTGTAGGGTTGGGTTTGACGTCATGAAATCCTTTAGTTGTTCCTTATCATGGAAGCATTTCATTTCTCCCTCATACTTGAAGGAGAGTTTTTGCTGGATATAGCAGTGTGGACTGGAATTTGTTTTCTTGGAGAACTTGAAGCACTCTGCTCCATGCTCTTCTTGATTTCATGGTTTGTGAAGAGAAATCTACCGTTATTCTGGTGGGTTTTCCTTTAAATGTGATCTATTTCTTTTCTCTAGCAGCTTTTAGTATATTATTCTTTGGCTAGATTTCTGGGATCTTGAGTATTATATGTCTGTGTGTGTATTTAGTCGGGTTGATGTTATTTGGAGTCCCATATCCTTCATTTTTGGAATGTCCAATTGTTTTCTCAAATTTGGGAAGTTTTCTGCTATTACTTCTGCCTATATTTTTTTATATCGTTTATGTCGACTCCTTCTTTCTCACGTTCATCTCACGTTTTCCCATCATCTTACAGATGTTGCATTTTTTTCTCCTGCATCCTGGTTGTTTTTAAGAGATCCTTTCTTACCTTTTCACTAGCTGCAACTGTGTCTTCAAGATCTGAGAATCTATCTTTACTTTGCTTCATATGGTTTTGCCAGCTTGTGATTGAAATCTTATTTTCTTGTATGTGTCTTTCAAACTGTTTCATGCTATCTATGTCTTTCCTCTATTGCTCCATCAGGGAATCCATCATTTTTCTATTCTCTTCTAATTTTTTGTCAATGTCTTCTTTACTAGTACTGAAGTCTGTCAGTATAATTATCCTTTCTCTCTCTAGTTCAGAGATTATTTCTGCTCTGGCCTGTTCTCTACCTTGCTGTAGTTGTTCCCCTAGTTTAGATGCTATTAATTTAGAGTATTTTTTAACTTCATCGGTTATTTCTGCCCTAGTTTCCTCTACACATTTCTGCAGTTCTTTTCCACTTCAGAGTCTATTATTTCATGCATTTCTTATTTTAATTCAAATGTGCTCTCTGATCTGAGTTGCTCTGTATGTTTCTGCACTTGTCTACCTCAGAACCTATCAACTCAGAGATTTCAGCTACATGATTCCCGTTTTCTTGTAAGGTAGTGAGTGTCTCCTGTATCTGTTACAGGTGAGCTCGCGACCTGAGATTGCATTTTGCTCCTTGTCTGTATCATTGTGCATAGCATGTCCAGAACTGCGTGCCCACGGGTTAGTCATTCAGTCCAGGCTGCTGGGTCAGCTGAGCTGCTTGTGGGCCTGGGGATGGAAGTCTCACTCAACCGGCGGGCCTCGCTGCTGGATAGGTTATGCTTGTGTATGGCTGAAGGTCCGACACATATGGTGGACCTACCTCCTCTATAGTCTGTGCTTGAGGCAGGCCGGAGGAGGTCTGATGTGGTGGGCCTGATGCTGGATAGGCTGCACTCGCGGTGGGCAAAAGGAGGTCTCAGGCAGCTGAAAGTCTCAGGCAGGCTGGAGGTCCCAGGTAGGCCAAAGGTCTCATGTGGGCCAGAGGAGGTCTCAGATGGGCCAGACGATGTCTCAGGCCAGTATTAATGAATTATTGTTGATTTTTTTTTTTTTTTTTTTTTTTTTTTTTTTTTTTTTTTTTTTTGTGGGACCAGGGTTCGAACTCACGACCTTGCACTTGCCCAGCAGGCACTTGTGCCTCGGAGCTATCTCCCCAGCCCTATTGTTGATTATTTAAGTCATGATATCGTGGTAAAATTTTTCAGACTTTACCCATCAAAGCCGTGTACTGTAATATTCACTGATGGGATGATATAATGTACAAGATTTACTTTGAAGGAGTTCATGGTGGTTGAAGAGTAGAGATGAAACAAGATTGTCCACACACTGATGATTCCAAGAAGTTGGTCATGGCCATATTGGGGGATCACTGTCCTGACCATTATAACTTTAAAATGTTGAGTCTCTAAAAACATTTCATGAATGGATGATATAATCAGGAATATGTTGACCTAATACATGATTGATACTTTCTGAAAACATTACCTTCTAAAAATGCCAGCAGATCCTTGACAAAGCCCACACAGAGCACAGACTGAGGATAAATAGCCCATGGGCCATGCCTGGTCCTCCTCTTCTGAAATGAATATACATAATATTTACTTATAATTTAATATATATTTATAAATAAAAATACATTTAAGTATATAAGTCATGAATCAAATGAGATAATGTATGTGAGCTGGCTGAGTGCAGTGTCTGGCATTAAAAACAACTTCATTTCCCGTCTGCTCTGACGGTAACAATCCCTCTCCACTCTCTGGATACGAGAGTTTCAGGTATGCATCAATATCATTCACGGCAGCTAAAAGATGAAAATAACCCAAGCATTCATCAATAGATGCACGGGTAGGTACAATGTGATACATCCATACAACAGAATATGAATCAGACACAGAAGAGAATGAAATCGATGCAGGGTAAAACATGGATGAACCTTGAAAACATCCCTCTAAGCCAAAGGATCCTAGCACAAAAGCCCATATCACATATGAGAACACGGATACAAAATATCTAGAATAGGCAAATTCAGAGATAGGAGATTAGAGGTTACTAGGGCTCCAGAGAGGAGAGCATGTGGAATGATTGCTTAATAAGTACAGAGCTTCTGTTTCAGGTGGTTTTTAAAAAATGTCAGAATTGACAGTGGTTATTGTCTGTGCAACACTAAATGTCCTTTGCCGCTGAGTTTAATATATTTGACTTTCTGCAAATTGTCAAGTGCCATGGAAATAGAAAATGCTGTTTGGAAAAATCTGGAACCCTGAGTCTGCAACTTCATTGCCTGGGGCAGTCCTTCCTCCACTGTACATACATTTCCTCACCTGAAAGGGGGACAAAATCATAATCTGTCACCTACTGTACATGTGAAAAGGGACCATTAATGTAAGCCCAGGTACTCACAGGTAGCTGATGCTCAATCAATATGAGCTAGCAGGAGTAAGATTGCCACTGATGAGTGGCTTTGTCCACACACACTCTAAGGGTGGGACTGCTTGGTTTCTGCATTACTGACATTTGGAGACAGGTAGCGTCTCCCTCTGGGGCCCAGAGGGAGAAGTGTCTCCTCCTATCCCACACCACAGGATACTTAGCAGCACGCCCCGCCCCTCCCTGCTAGATTCCAATAGCAGTCTCTTCCCGAGGTATATAACCATCAAAATGGTAGTCAGATTTTGTCTAATTTCTCTCAGGAAGCAAAATTTATTTGGTCAAAAAAAAAAAAAAATCACTATTCACCAAGTTGGAAGGAGTCTTAGCTACTTCCTACCTGGTATGGCTTGATTCTAGATATCCTCCCAAAGCCTGGGGCCCTGATAGATAAGACATTTTAGAGCAGAGTGGATCTAGGGTGTGGGATACTGGGATTAAGAGTTAACTAAGGGTGGGGCCCGGCAGGATGGCTCAGTGGTCTAAAGCCCCTGCTTGGGAAAGCTTAGGCGGCTGCAGGGCAGCCTCAGGGCAGGCTGAGCCAGCCATAAAATAAATAAATAAATAAATAAATAAATAAATAAATAAACAAACAAACAAACAAACAAACAAAAGTTCTGAAACAAGAAAAAATAAATAAATAAATTTTTTTAAAAAATAGTTAACTAAGATTGGTCCATTGATTGATTTTGCATAGCTCTGGGTGTGCATACTGTAAAGCCCCCTACCCCTGTGGGTGTGGCTGGCACCACCCAAAAGACTTATACTCTGAGAAAGGTTTCTTGTCTATTTGTTTTTGGCTGGCTCGGGCTGTCTTAAGGGTGGGTGTGGGGATCGAATTGCTTGTTCCCTGTGCCTCACTGGGATTGCTTGCTGAGGCACTTAAACCACTGAACTAACCCAAAACCCCCAAGGCTTGTCTCAATGGGACAAGGAGGGAAAAGGAGGCTCCCTGCTTTACCTCCACCTGCCTATCCGGTTTCTCCCCATTGACTCACTCCTGCTGACACACCCTGCCTTGGAGCCATCCAAATAGGGACTCTTGTGCGCTGAAAGCAACCTTCCTCAGGCACTTTAGGTGTCAGGTATTGTGCCTCTGGCATGAGACATTGTGCTCGTAATCTCCAAATTCTTTTTGACTGTGTCCCCTGGTCATGATCATGGTGTGCGCAAATTTTTAATTTTATCATACGTAAGTTGATGCATATGAGGACTCGCAAAGCAGCAGTATTTTTCTTACTAAGTGAAGTGCAATGCTCCCTGACACTTTCCGTTTTACTATATGGCACTTCCTTTCTGTTATTTAAACAACAACAAAAATACTGCTCTTAAGTTGTTTTCATGATCCACTTACAGGTTATATTTTACAGACTGAAAAATACTGGTCTCATCAATGTCACTTTCCAGACATTGCAGCCTTGAACGCTCTCTGCCCACCAAGCAAGACAGCCTTCCCATGATCCCTTCAGCTTGAACCCCACAGGCTCCCCAGATCCCCAGATGGACCAAGACCCTAGGCAGTGTAAAGGAAACTGGGACTCTTGCCTCAGGGGGAGATCATCTTTAAATAATGAGAAATCTTTTAATTCTAAGTGAAGAACCTGACCCCAAATTGGTACTGATTCTACATTGGAAACATTCTCTTTCTCTATCTCTGTCTCTCTGTCTCTTTCTCTCTGTGTCTGTCTCTCTGTCTCTCTGTCTCTCTGTCTCTGTGTCTCTTTGTCTCTCTGTCTCTTGCTCTCTCTGTCTCTGTCTCTGTCTCTGTCTCTCTCTCTCTCTCTGTTTTTCTCTGCTTTCTTCCTTTCCTCATCCTCTCTCTTGCTATCCAGATCTTGCTCTGGCTGTCTTGCTCTCTATATTTATTTATAGCCTTTGACACATTGACAGGGGCCCCTGCTTCCTAGGGACCAGTCCCACCCCTCTCCTGGGGACTTGTCTTTGCCAGCTCCTCAGAAATATCAAGCACAAGATGCACTAAAGAGAGGACAGACCGATCCTGCCTTGCTTCCAGGTGGGAGCTGTTAGAAAAGGAGATTTTTCAAGGCTATCAGCCAATCCATTTTTTATCTACTATTAAAGAAATGGAAAGAGGGGATCGCTAAAAGGACCTTTTCAAAGAAGAGAAATATTTCCGAGCTTAAAATGTAAAAGGCTGAATCATGAAATCCTTTCATGAAACACTCTGCATAATGTTCTTTGCTCCCAAACCTTGTTCACCTGAGGTTAATGGTGAGTAATAACGCTGACATTTCCTGAGTGCTCGCTACAAGCGCTTTGTGCCGGGTCCTTTACATGATTATTTCATCGCCGTAATGACTTTAGGGAACAGGTGGTATTATTACTGGCCCCATTTGTAGATGGGGCTGTGAAAGCTCAAAGAGCTTAAAAGACCAGCCTTGGATAACCAGATTCCAGATGGGCAATGTTGACAGTTACATACAGCGGGGACACGAGGTGGGACAAGGAAAAATCCAGGGCACTTCTCACACAAGACAGACTATCCTAAAAAAAGTTATTTGTTATTTATATGAAGTCCAACTTTAACAGAGCCTGTTTTATTTGGCACCTCTAAATTTCAGCAGCTTGAATCCAGAATCCTCCCTTTATGTCACTTTGCCAGTGTTTCACAAAGAAAGGTCCCCGCTAGCAGCGCAGGGGGAATTGTGGGACATGCAGATTCCAGCCAGGCTCCTATTGGGTTGTTCCGAATCAGAAGCTCTACAGGTGGAATCTCACATTCTGACCTTCAGCCAGCCTGCTGGGCATGCTCAGGTCTGAGCTTCAGAACAGAATGCCACCGCATCCATCGCATGATCTACTAAGATCAGTAGTGACAGTTAACTGCAAAAGTAGAACCTAAACTCACTCTGTCTCTGTCTTTCTGTCTGTCTCTTTCTGCTTCTCTCTCTCCACTCTGGAGTTAGAACCCAGGGCCTCGCATACGCTAGGACATACTAGGGAAGTGCTGTATCACTGAGCTGCACCTCAGCCCTTTTCATTTTAAGACAGGCTTTTGCTGAATTGTCCAGGCTGCCTCACTCCCAGTCATTTGGCTTCAGCTTCCGGAGTGGCTGGGATCAAAGGCAAGCACCCCCTCACTGGGTTGCTTTCTCTCTTTTCCTTTGCCTGGGTAAGGACTAATCAACTTACAATTCTCAGTGCCACCTCTAACAACCTCACTCAAAGACCGATCCATGATTTTGGCAAAGTGGAGTCCGGATGCCACCAGGTAATGCTGTATACCAACAGTTGACACAGCCAACTGCTAGTCACCATCCAGTGCCAACTTGTGCCATGGCATACTATGTGTCAACTGAACTACTTGTTTGTCTCTGCTGTGGTCTTCGTTGCGTATTGTTCTATGGGATGCTTCAATATTAGCAGCTCAGCTCTGGATGTTTATTTCTCTTTCTTTGGAAACAATAGACCTGTCTACACTACTCAGGATAAAAATCTCAAGCAGATTTATAGCACTTTTAGAGCCCATAATATTGTAGGCAGCTGAATTAGATAGAAATATTATAGGCAGTCAGACACGGCCAGGCCCTCAAGGACGACATGGAGGACAAGGTGACTTTGTGACTAGAGACAGACACTCCTCTGCCTCTGCCGTGGGCCAGGTCTCAAGACGAGAATAAATGAAAACAACTATATACTTCTTGGGGGGGGGGCACCAGGGATTGATATTCTAAGTAGGTATCAGTCACCTTGAAAGAGCCCTAGCCCACACCCAACAGGAAGAGCCCTTACTCTGTATTCTTGCCTGCTTGCTAAGTGACTTGCTCTCCCATTGGATCCCAATTTTAATCTATTTTACCTGAGCAACTGTTGTAAGCAGCCAAATTAGATAAAAATATTGTAGGCAGTCAGATAGGGCCAGGCCCTTGAGGGCAATATGGAAAACAACTTGACTCTACAGCTCCGCAAGAGACAGGCACCCCACCTGTGGGCCAGACCTTAAAACAAAAGAGTAAAAAAATACAGCCACCCACTCACTTAAAGTTAAGCATCAGGGATTGATATTCTAAAGGAGTATCAATCACCCTAAAAGAACCTAAACTAACCCAAAACTCAACCCCAACAAAGAGAACCCTCATTCCATATTCATGCCCCCTTGCTAGTAACTTGCTTCCCAATTTGCTCCCGATTTAATCAACTTGACCTGAACAATGACGCGTGTAATCTCATTGATGGATCATGGCTTCGTCCCACCTCATGACCACCTAACCAAGTTCCCCTAGCTTCACCTTAGGTCTGCCTTGTCACATGGTTTTGCCCTGTAAGACCCCTGAAAAGAAGACAACGTCACGGGCAACCCGCTAGGGTCCTCCTTCTGTTGCCCTCTTGGACAGAAGCTTTCCTTCCCAATAAATAGTCTATTCTAAACCTCCATCTCATTCCTAAAATTCATTCTTCAGTTTTCGAGAATATGAATTCGTCCAAGCGTTTTTCAGGCTAAGAGATCAGTTTTTCTTCCTGCATCACAATGGTGCTTGTAATCTCATTGGTTGACCATAGTCTTTGTCCCACCTCATACCCATCTAAGCAAGTTCCCATGTCTTCTCCTCTATATAAGTCCCTGGAAGCTGTCCCTGGAAGAGTACTCTTCTAAGGACACCCACTCGAGACCCCCCTCCTGTCTCTCTCTCAAACAGCTTTCTTTCCCTCAATAAATATGTTCTGCTCATTACCTCCATTTGTTCCTAAAATTCATTCTTCAGTTTTAGAGAACACGAACTCATCCCAGATACTTTTCAGGTCGGGGATCAGTTTTCCTTATATCATTTGGAGGTTCCCTATTGGAGGTTACCCACCCCAGATCAGTTTTTTCTTCCTGCTTCATTACCATCTGAGAAAATGAATCAAGAACAAATTTAAAGAAACACCAAAACCAGTCTTTAACAGGACCTTGCTAGCGCAGAGAGATCTTTACATAGAAAGGAGCCCTCCTAGACTAAAGGACCCGCAACCATCGGGGAAGCTCTGCTTATGTAATGACTTGCACGCCTGTTCAGTGAGGGTGAGGGGTAAAAGCTTGCTATGAATGCTGCATATGAGAAGATCACTTCCTTCTTGCTCTTAGCTCCTCGTGCTTACCCTCTCCTTTCTTCAAAAATGCAGCACTATTACTGCCCAAAGTATTTGGAGTGCGGGAGGGGAATCACACCACCTGGCTGCACTCTTGTTGGAGTGGAAAATAGCAGTTTGGAAGCCACGGAGGACACTGAAGCAAATCATCTCTGTTCCTTATGGTGCAAAGGGGAGTAAAGGGAAGTGAAGGAGAGGGGCACGCTGGCCACAGGCCATGCCATGTCTCCTCTCCAGCCAGCACAGAGAAAAGTGAGTCAAGTACTCCTCATCTGTCTCAAAAGTAAGCTCTGGTTACTGGTTTGTCTGGTTCTGGTTTGCAGACTTGTATTCATTTGTGTACCCATAAAATTTTATTACATGTCATGATGGTTAATTTTATATGTGAACATGATTGGGCTAAGGACTGCCCAGATAGCTGAGCCAATATTGTTTCCAGATGTGTCTGTGAGCATGTTCCCAATAGGTATTATATTTGAATCAATGGACTGAACAGAGCAGACCCACCCTCACTAACATGGGTGAGCTTCACCCATTCCATTAATAATGGCCAAAAATCAAGCAAAAGGATAGAGGAAAGGCAAATGTATTCTCTCTGCTTGAGCTAGGACATCCCTCTTCTCTTGCTCTCTGATATCAGGCTCCTGGTTCATAGCCTTTTGACTTAGGTAAACATTTACCACACTCATCGTTTCTCTGGCTCTCAGGTCTCTCACGGCATGGGCAGAGCCAGCCCCACCCCACTTTCCTGGTTCTTCCTCTTCCAAATGTCAGATCATGGGACTGCTCAGCTCCCTAGTCATGTGAGTCAGACCCTCCCTGTAAGTCACTGTTCAGTGCTATTTTTCTATTTGCTCTGTTTATTGAGAGACCCCTAATATGATTGGCATGTGCTACGTGCTGAGCCCAGCATCCTCTGCCTTAAAGTCATGGTGTTGAATGTACTTGTTCCCTGCACTACATAAGGGTACCTCAAGAAGGAAAGATGGGAAGAAGTGCTCCTTAAACTCTGAGTCTCTCATTCTTAACCCAGGCTCATAAAAAGTTTGGTAGAATTAAATAGGAAAAAAAAAATGTGAACAGAGTTCTCACACCCTTCCCCATTTTTAATTCTCTAGATTTGAGCAAGCTGCCTGTCCTTCTTCTTCCTCAGAGGAGCAGTATGAAAGTGGCCTGGTTGATTCTCCTGGACATGTTTGTCAACCCAGTTTTCCCTCAGCACTGAAACGGATGGGTTAAAAAGTAGAGAAAAGGGATTTGAGTAGCACTGCCAGAAACTCGCTGGTGTTGCTTCCTCTCTCTCAAAACCACCAAGTCACTTCCTGCCCCCACTGAAGAGGACAGAAAGTTGGGAGATGTCACTCACACACACACACACACACACACACACACCCATTGAATGTGCATGTGCGACATACAATGACTTTAGTTTTGCAGCTTGCCAGGGGCCACTCACAAGCCTTTGGTTAGGAAAAATATTCATTCTAGAAAATAATGTCAAAACTGTTCCTATAAAGAAAACACATCTGTCATGTACCAGGGCTGTCAGACAAGCTGGCAAAGCCCAGGGCAGAAGCTACCGACAGCCAGGATGCGAGCCAGCACTCTGCATTACTAGGTTGGGGGAGGCATACGAGTAGCAGGTGCACAAGGAGGGGAATCTCCAGCCCATGATGTCCCCACACCCCACCCTCCAGGTCACGCGTTCCCCTTAGCGCTCCTGTGTCCTCTTCCTAAATACTGTCATGGTCAGAACTAAGTCCCGGTTGTGTGAAGCGTTGCTGCCTGTCTGTCTGCCTGCCCAATAGAGTGTAGTGTCATTGTTCTGGACCCTGCGCTCTTTAATCACTGGACCATTCCCAGATTGTAGTGCAATGTGTGACACAGAATAATTGCTCAAAAAATATTTGTGCAGTGAAACATTTGACTAAATGTAGTTGGTTACATACTAGGTGTGTGACTTTGGGAAAGTTACTTGATTTCCTTAAGCCTCAGTTTTCTCATCTACCTGGTAGGGTTAAAAATAGTAACCTCTACATAGAAAATGCATGACAATATATGTGCCAGATATCAGTCTTTGGGAATCATTTAGTAAGAATATGCTAAACACAATGAATGCATACTAATAATATAGAATGTAAATTATAACTGTTACACACAATAAAATAAAAATAAAAAGGATAGGGCGGGCCAGATAACTCAGCAGATTAACGCTCCTACTTAGGCAGGTGCAGCGACCAGGGTTTGATTGCTGACACGCTATGTCATTGTTGGCATGGCTGTCATGCTGTGTGAGCTCCAGGGTGCGCTGAGGCCACAACTGAGACTGGGCATGGCAGCATATGCGATAATCCCAGCACTTGGAAGGCTGAAAACAGGAGGATCACTACAAGTCCAATCTGTGTAGTGAGCCCCTGTAGACCCTGAACTAAATAGTTATAAATAAGTAAGTAGATAGGTAGATAGACAAGATATCATTAATATTATTTTTTAATTTTTTTTATTTTTTTCTTATTTCAGAACTCTTGTTTGTTTATTTTTATGGCTGGCTCAGCCTGCCCTGAAGGCAGGGCAGGTGCAGGATGTGGTGCCGGGGATCGAACCACGGTCCCTGCAGCCGCCTAAGCTTTCCTAAGCAGGCACTTTAGACCACTGAGCCATCCTGCTAGGCTCCTTTTTATCGTTTTTTTTTTTTTTTCTCCCTAAGCAGGCGCTTTAGACCACTGACCCATCCTACCAGGCCCTCATTAATATTATTGAAAAAATGTGAAAAGACACATTTTAGAAAAAGAAGATGCTTGTCTCCTAGGACCTCTGTTTCACAGAATGAGATGTGTCTGAAAGATAAGCGCAGTGACTTGCACACAGCTGATACTTGATAAACATTACCCACTGCCACCTTCAGACATAACTCCCCACAAGGCCAAAGCAAGGTTACATAACACCAAGAACTTCACCTAAGACCTAATAAGTGCTCAGTAAGTCTACATTGAATAAGTACAGTGGGTTTTACAGTTAATCCTACATTGTCATTATTCTTATCTTCACCCTGCTTTATAAAAGAAGCCACAGAGGCACAAGGAAATTGAAAAGTGTCCAAATACCAGGGATCTGGCAAGTGGTAGATTGAGAATTTAAGCCAGTTTGCTAAAGTATGTCATGAGGCCACTAACCACACCTTTAGTCCATTCTAAACGTCAGTTTGTTTATCAAAAAAATAAAGCAAAAACTAGAAAGCAGATTGAGAATCCCCACCTCCTTCTCACAGAGACACCCTCAGAGCAAGCATTCCATGAGAACAGTGGGAGAAACCCAAATTCATGTGCCTGGAGCATGCGCAGTTCAGAGAACTGGTTACATTTTAAATGTTCATTTTCACGGCATGTCTGGAGCTGTGTTCAGCACAGCTTTGGCTTCCTCCCATGCCTTAGGATCAAATCATCACCAGTGGGCTGGAAGTAGAAGGAAAAAAGCAACTCTGATGGGCTTCATCTTTATTTTGAGGTGCTATGGGCTCTTGATTGAAACAAACACAATCAGTCTCCAAGCCTGTTTCCTAGAACAGCTTCACAGCCTCTCCGTGCTTTAATTCTCCACCACCTTGTCCCCAAAACTCAACTGTGTCTTCACAGATGTGAGGCGTGTTCATGCACCTGTCATGGGGCGTGACGCTGTCTTGCTTTCCTGGGGTCCCTCCGCTTCATTTACTTCTTTTTTTTTCATCCCACAAACCCAACAAACTCAAGCCATAGATGCCTGCCATCTGTGAGAGTGAAATCTTTTTAACCTACACTTTGAATCAACACCCTGCTACATGGCTCCTGGAGTCTGCATGTTCGTTTTTGTTTGTGATTGACATTCACGTACTGCTATCAAAATTAGTAACTATCAGTCAAGCAGAAAGTTATTATCAAAAAGCAATAAACAGACCCTAGCTCCAAGTGGAATTGAGGTTTTCTTTTCTTTTTATTTTTTTGAGGGGTTTTAATAATGGATGTCTGAGTAATTTAACTAAGTGCCAGATCCAGCCTCACCGAGAGTTTTTGTTTTATTTATTTTTTTTTCATACATACATAAGCAAACAGAAATCTGAAAAGTTACGGGAGTGCTGCAGGCAAATTAATCTCTGGATAAAAATTTAATCTGTGGAAGTCAACAAAATCCTTTAAATCTGTTTTAAACTACATATTTGTTCTCTTTTTTTTCAACCTGTATTGTAGAATATTCTATATCAGGAATTTAACTTAAACTTATGATGGAGGGAAAATGGTTAAGAAGAAAAGAGAAGCTGTCCTTTTATTCTGTTTGGCAATTTCTAAAATTATCACCCTTATTGTACTATCCTAGAAAATGCCTTTTATCACATTATAATATGCCTCTTGGCCTCTGTCCATTTTTACCATGTATATTTGCAGCAGACAAAAAGGTAAGGTTTTCCATGAGAGAAAGCTATCATTTGGGGCAACACAATGACTGAAGTTTAAATATTATTACATGTTCAACCCAGCATGCACCTGGGATAGATATTTTCCATGGACAATGGTGGAGTTTTGCTCATAATTTTGCAGATACACTAGCCTTTTTTCCTAAGGGATTAAGAAAAAAAAAGAAGCTAAAAATATCTCTCCGGGGGTGGGGAGATAGCTCAGCGGAATCAGCACTGGCCTGGCAAGTGCAGGGTCTGAGTTCAATCCCTGGTACAGCACAAAAAGCAAAACAAGGGCTAGCAAGATAGCTCAACAGTCTAAAGTTCCTGCTTAGGCAAGCTTAGGCAACCACAGGGACCGCGGTTCAATTCCCGGCACCACATACTGCGCCCGCCCCACCTCAGGGCAGGCTGAGCCAGCCTTAAAATAAATGAATGAATGAATGAATAAATAAATAAATAAATAAATAAGATGAGAACACACACACCCACACACAGAGAAACACACACACACAAAATGTCAAGCATGAGATGCGGAGGAATATTTTTAGTTTGTTAAATAAAAATGTTTTTTTTAAATAAAATTATTTGGGGGCTGGGAAGATAGCTCCGAGGCACAAGTGCCTGCTGGGCAAGTGCAAGGTTGTGAGTTCGAACCCTGGTCCCACAAAAAAAAAAAAAAAAAAAAAAATTATTTGTCCAATGATGATCAGAAAATCAACAACAGAGAAATATTCTCAAGATCACATTATAAAGGTCAAGCATAATGTAAAAGTAGAACTTGATCATACTCAGAATTAAAGATTTATCCTTC
>PVJA010005915.1:51343-69307 GCA_004027025.1 Myocastor coypus
AAAAAAAAAAAAAAAAAAAAAAAAAAAAAAAAAAAAAAAAAAAAAAAAAAAAAAAAAAAAAAAAAAAAAAAAAAAAAAAAAAAAAAAGATTTATCCTTCTTAGCATGTAATAACAGAAAAACGTGGACTGGGACATAACCCAGGATAGAGATTCCCACATGAGCTTTGGTACTAGACAAATCTGAGTTGAGGCTAAACTTTGCCTTTTGCTGGTCTTGTTATAAGAAATCAATTAACCTTTTATTCTTGGTTTCCCACTCCCAAAATGGAAACAATCTTTACTTCTGACTAATAGGATTAATACAAGGATTTTATGAGATAATGCACACAATGTGCTTTTGCCAGGACCTAGCACATGCATGTTACTAACATGATTATCACAGGACAGTTATATGTCACTGTTTTTATTACATGATATAAGTTGCTCCATGGAATGAGAAATTAAAACCCTATAGTTTTTTGTTGTTGTTTTTGGCGGTACCAGGGATCAAACCCAAGACTTTGTGCTTGCCAGGCAAGCACTTACTCCACTGAGCTATCTCCCAGCCCCCCAAACCCTATAGTTTTAATTAGAATATTTCCAGCTCGGTATAGATGGCCTCCAGAAAGAGCTTTTCTATTACAGAATATTAAGCATGATTCCATCAATAGAGTAAGAGTACACAGGACTTAGAAAAGTATTTGTTTCCGTGTATAATTGTAAACAACATGCTGTTGTTACAAAACTAGTGCATTTTCCTGGTTGATGAAGAGATACAGGATGATAAAGGGGTGCTCCACACTGAACCCGTAGATACCCTCTTACCAGATCCTGCATCTCTCCACATCCACGAACTTTGCCTGGTCTGGCCTGAACCTGGCTTTGGAGCCCACCCTCAGGCAACCCAGGCCGTTTCATTCAGTGCCAAAAGCCCATGCTTCCTCAAAGTGGCCTTTAGCCAAGGGACTTCTGCGTGAAGGACTACGGAGGTCCAGCTTCCCTGCTGCGTAGAGCAAGCCCAGGATGTCAGTTACATCCCAGGATTTCTTTACAGGATGAGGCTGAAATCATTCTCTGTCATAGCTGGCCTGAAGTTGAAGCCTCACTTCCCTCCGTTCCTTTCCCTGTCTTGTTTCCCTTATCTCCTTATCAGTGTCTTCTGGAATCATTGTATACCAGGAGCCCCTGGACAGTCAGGTCAAATATAACTACCATGGATGATGTCTATCCTTTGTGTATGTGTGTGTTGGATGTTTTATGACATCCAAATATAACAATTATGAAATTGTAAACTACATAGCATCAGCCTTTTAAAATTTAAATACTTATCATTATCTTTTTTTATGTTCATAAATATTCCTCAATAACACACTTCAGACAGCTATCTGGTATCCCACTGAACGGTTGAACTATAATTTAACCAATGTCATTCAAACTCTTTTTGTTGTTTATTGCTATGGTAACAATGCTAGATTGAACATCTTTGCAGGAAAATGTGTTTATTAATTCATCTGTGACCGCTCTGCCTGAAAACACTTTTCCTCAGTTTAACAGTAATCTATTTCCTGGGGTTATTATTCTTATTCCCTAATGGCCTCCAGAGACATCGCGCTGCCACACCCCTGTCGGGACCACCCTTGATCCTCACTGGTCCCTTTACCTCCTCCATTGGTAAGACTAATGAGCGGCATCACAACTTCTGAGGAAGTATGAAGCTAAGATACCCCAAACAGAAACTTCGACCTTCAAAGTGGCTTGAATGATACTTCCTGTACATTAACTATTCTAACATATATTTAAATTTTCATTGTGGGGATTAAAATTATTTTGTCTGAAAGGCTTGTGTTTTCTAATTTCAAAACTTATAAAGGTACAGAAATCAAAATAGTGTGATACCTGCATAAATACAGTGCAGTGGATTAGTCAGTTTAGAAATAACCCCATGCATGTACACCCATGTGACTTTTGATAAGGCTAAAGTTCACTCCCTGAAGGAAAGGAGAATCTGGTCAACAAATGATGTCAGAAATATTGGATATCTACGTACAAAAATTAAAGTTGGGGTTCCGTCCCATATATAAAAATTAACACAGTCAATTAAAATATGAGATCCAACTATCAACCTCTTTAAAGAAAACATTAGAGAAAAGCTTCATGATTTGGGATTATACAATAATACCCTAGACACAACAGACAACAAAAGAAAAAATATATCAATTACACTTTACCAAATGATAAATTTTTGTGCATCAAAGGATATCATTGAGAGTGTAAATGCAACTCATAGAATGTGAATATCTACATATCATTTATATGATAAGGGATTAATATCCAGAATATATGAAGAGCTCCTCTGGCACAGCAATAAAACTCAAACAATCCAATTAAAAATAGGCAAAGGATTTGGTTAGCCTTTTTTCTTCAAGGAACTGGGGATTGAACTCAGGCCCTTGCACTTGCCTGGCAAGTGCTTATTCTACTGAGCTATCTCCCCAGCCCCCCTGGTTAGTCATTTTTAAGACATGTAAATGACCGGTAAGCACATATAAAGGTGTTGAATACCATTAGTCACTAGGAAAATACAAATTAAAATCATAATGAGATGCCACCTTATATTATTAGCATGACTATTTTTTTAAAAAAGGTATTGGAGATAATGTGGAGAACATGTACCATTTGTACACAAAATGGTACATGATACAGCCACTATGGGAAACAGTTTAACATTTCCTCAAAAAATTAAACCCAGAATCATCTAGTGATCCAGCATTTCTGCTTGTAGGTGTACTGTGTTCTCAAGAGAACTGTCAGGACAGACTCAGATGTGTGCACCAGTGTTCACAGCACCACTATTACAATGCTGAGCGGTGAAAATGATCCCCACATGCATCAACTGATTAATGAATAAACAAAATGGGTTGTATATGTGAAATGGAATATCACCCAGAATTTAAAACATAAAATTCCAATCCATGTAATAAAACAGATGAACCTTGCAGTCCTTGCGCTAAGGACAAACACTGTATAATTGCACACATCTGAGAGACCTAGAAGAGGCAAATGTATAGAGAAAGTAGAATACTGGTGTTGTGGTCTGTGTGTATTTGTCCCCACAAAGCCTTGTACAATCGTGGGGCAGATTTCTAGAGTTTGTGATTAACTCATGATCTACTGGGATTATGGGTGTGAGTGTGACACCCACCCTGCTCAATAGTCTGAATGCAACTTAAAGGATGCAGACTTCCTCCCTGTTGCCATTGTTGCTGCTACTCCTGCATTTTGCTTCCTCTACTCTTTGCTGCCTCCATGAAAGGTTGCTCTCTGCCATGAGCCCCTCTGCTTAGGAGCCAGCTGACTATGGACTGAAACCAACAGAAACTATGAGATAAGTACACCTTTTCTTCCTTCATTTTGAGTGCCATTTGTTTTTTTATTTTTCTTTTTTCCCCCAGCAATGAGAGCAGAGTAGCTGAGACACCAGGGGATGAGAAAAAAAGGAAGGCAAAGTTATTATTTAGTGGATGTACAATTTCTATTGGAAAAGATGAAAACTGTCTGGGACTGGGTAGTGCTGATGTTGTGTACTGTGAGTGGACTTAATACTACTAAAGTATACACGTGAAGTGGTTACAATGAGAAATTTTATTTGTCCACATATTAAGACATGCTAAATAAATTTTTCCTCATAACTAAGAAAGAAGAGATAAACTGTCTGCCCTATATCCAATGGGACAACTGGCAATAGTCGGGACAACTTCTTAATAAGCAATGTGTACATAATCATAATGACTAAGAGGACTGGAATAGGAATCTTGACAACCTGGGTTCAAATTCCAGCTCATCTTCATTTATTTTGTGCATCTGGCATGTGACAAACGTCTGTAAACAACTCACCTGAACTCATTTGTAAGCTGGCAGGAATTATAGCTCCTACTTCATGATGCTTTTGGGCATTAAATGAGATAAGTTATTTGACAGTGTCTGACATGAGATGTAAATTAAATATAACTGATCATTGCTACTAATGTCATTAATACATTGAAGTGCTTAGGACAACTTGATTTTCTTGATTACTTATTTTGATTGTTTTTGAAAAAAAAAAGCAGACTTGAGAAAATTAATCCCAGGGCCTTTCCAACTCTGGCCCTTATTCCCTTAAAATAGTGCTTTTGAATTGCAGAATTCATGGTGATCTGGCACTTTCTGATCACTCTGAAAGTACCCAGGCACCATCAGGTTGGTCTTTTTTAGTATCACTATCATCTTGACAAATTTAGACACAATAGTGCTTAAAAGGTGAGAGAACCTCAGCAAAGGATTGCCTGGGAGTGACAAAGCATCTGTAACAATGAGGAAGCTGAATTGCTCTGGCTGAAACCTGTCCTCCAGGCTCATAGCTCATGCTGGGCAAGTGGGATAGTGCTTGCTGGCCTTGGTTCTGCAGTGCCAGCCCCCAGCTGAGGAACAGGGTTTCTGATGTGCTGACTTCCAGCACAACTCTTCCTTTCAGCTACCTGTGCAGCTGGATACGGAGGGGTGCAGGACTCGGCAGGCAGGCTCTTCCTTCTAACAGTGAACTTCTTCCTGGTCACAGCTCACAATGGCCACTTCTCAGGGCTTCTGCCATGAGTCCAGTGGAGGCATTGGAGGACAAAAGACCCTCCTCCTACTTTGGCAAGTCACTTATCTGATTGCCTTCTGCTGGGTGGTGAAGATCAAGTGTACAGATGCATGTACAAAAGCAAAAAGTACATACATACAAAGTTAAGTGCTGTAGTTTTTCTCCCAAGGGAAATAGTATTCTGTATAATGGGAAACTATGGTATATGTTTAAAATTTTTAAAAATTTATGACAGCAGGACAACCAGATAGCTCAGTGGATTAAAGCACCTGCTTAGGCAGATGCAGAGGCCTGGGGTTCAATTCCTGGCCTGCAGTGCCAGCCCGGGCCCCAGAGCAGGTTGAGATGGCAACTGAGATGGGTGTGGTGGCATGTGCCTATAATCTCAGCACTTAGAAGACTGAAAACAGTAGATCACTAGTTGTGTAGGAAGAAAATTATGGAATATATGTTATGTGCTTCAATTATGGAAGTTATTTGGCCTGATCATGACACAGAAAAAAAGCTAATATAACATAATCAAAAAGCACAAGGAAGATTCAGAAATAAGAAAATGTTTTCTAGTGGATGCCCTGTTTCAGCTTATGTGCTTTATACTATTGGTTTAGTCGCTTCATTCAGTTGACTGAAATTTTTTACTAAATCATTGAGGAAAGAGTTGTCACTATTGCTATTATTACCAGAGATCTTGTGTGGCGATTAAGATATAGGTAAAGGATGGCAGGCAGGCTAAATTGTCATTTACTTTGAAGAAAAGACAGTAACTGATATCGCAACATGAAAAATCAATACACAATGGTGTAAACATGTTATTTAGGCATCTGAAGATACTAAAACAATCAGCTAAAAAGGCCAAGTATAGTTATCTCTGGCAGGAAGGAAATGGAAAGAAATGGGAAAAAGGAAGTTACTGTTCAGGTTTTGCAAGAGGCTTTCTTTTTTTTTTTTTTTTTTTGTCTTTTTGAGACAGGGTCTCACTATGCTGTTCAGGCTGGCCTTGAGCTCACTTTTGTAGCCCAGGCTGGTCTCGAACTCACAGAGATCCTCCTGCCCCAGCCTCTAGAGTGCTGGGATTACAGGTGTGCACCACCACGCCCAGCGTGCAAGAGGCTTTCTAGAAGCTTTGACTCTTTGAACAATGTGCATATACGTTTTTATCATATATGCTGTATGTTTATATTATGGAAATATACAAGCATGCAAAATGATATGCATGCTTAGGTATGTATACACGTGCTTGCATATACATAAGTGTATATACACAGTCTGTAGGCATACATAGTACTGGAGGTCTGATAAGTACCCCAAGCCATACTGAGACATGGTGGGCACAGAAAACACTGAGTTTGATTGACAGTGAGATATTTTGTAAACTTTGACACTTGTCGTGCAGGCTAAGTGTGATGTCACGCTGCCAAAACATTGGCATATAGCCTGCAAAGTGTTGGTAACATGCTCGTGGCATGGAATCAATACCCTAGATGTTCAGGAAGAGGTGTAGGGTGGGAGGTAACCTCTTCTAAGTATAATATATTGATAAGAAGCACAGATTCTCGAGCACTAAGACATAAGGTAAATCCACTGTTAATGGGTACTTTTTCCATCTTGTAGCTTTGCTTTCCTTATTAGGATTTAAACTGGGAAGAGTTGTGAGACTTCTTAACCAAAGACCATTACCAAACAGTAATGGTAAAGATACAGGTAAAGGATGGCAGACAGGCTAAATTGTCATTTACTTTGAAGAAAAGACAGTAACTGATACCTAAACATGAAAAATCAATACACAATGGTATAAACATGTTATTTAGGCATCTGAAGATACTAAAACAATCAGTTGAAAAGGCCAAGTACAATTATCTCTGGCAGGAATACCAGAATGCCTGTTCCAGTATGAGAATCATGCACTTATTTTAATTATTTATATTTATGTCATTTATTTTCTTCTTTATTTCCTACATATGTGGACAGTTTTATCTTTGTTTCATTTGGAGGATTTTGGTTTTAGTTTTGGTTTTGCAGAGCTGGGGATGGAACCTGCAGCCTCGTACACACTGAGCAAGTGTTCTACCACTGAACTACACCCACAGCTCTCTATGTGTTTGTATTTGGACTTCTTTTAAAATCTCCATATACTATATTTCTTTTATTCTCTAGTTATTTTGTTCTAACTGAAACTAAAATTTACTCCCATTATTCCCCGTAATTCTACTTTGAACTTTCTGGGCACCCTGCCCATACCTGTGTAATTCAATTTTTTTTTTTTCTTAACCAGGAAAACCTATCTTTAGGTTGAGTTGCAAACAATGCATTGAGGGTTTACCTTAAAAACACAAACTTACGAAGTAACTCAAGAGCCTCAATACAAGAAAACCTGTTCCAAGGGAGTCTCACTGGGAAACACTTGCGTTGCCATCCCTGCATAGGACATGAGATGCCAGAACTTCCTGACCTTGACCTTAGCTGTTGCTTCCCTCTGCCACCTTGTGCAAACTGCTGAGCCCTGACTCTGTGTTCAGCACCACAGTAATAAAACTAATGGGTTGAGCATTTTCTCCTTAATAAGTGCTGCAGGTATAAATGTCTCAGCCATTTGTCTTTCATGTGGGATAAAAAAAAAAAAAAAAAAAACCAAGGCCAAACATTCCTAGTGTAGCATTGCATTTTCCCATTTTGGTTAACATTATCATTTAAATTGCATCTCACATTTTACTAGATTAAGAAAGAGGGGCTGTTTGAATAGGCTGCACTTGGCTTTTTCATTCATGAGACTCTTTAGAGTCTCAAATCAATTCCAACCGACTTTCTAAAACGTGTTGGGGGTAGGGAAGAATACCTTGTGATAAGTAGCAATTGTGATGGAAATGCCAAGAAGGAAAAAGACACATTCAGTTGTTTCAGCAGGAAGGCATTCAGTTTGTACAATACCAGGTACCTGTTGCTTACTTTCCTTTATCCTGTTAAAAAGATTGTAAGCCATTTCTCTGTTTATTAATATTTCCAAAATGAGCAAGGGGAAAAGTTGCATTTCAAAAATTTGCTGTTTTCTTATTTCTAATCAGCATGCAGTCATAACTCTGCTATTTTTATATCAGGTCGAAAGGCCTGCCTGTCTAGAGCGGCGTCTTTTGGGGGCTCCTTCATCCAAGCCCTGCCCTCTGTAACAAGACCCTGTCTCCAGTGATGAATGTGTCATAGTGTCCAGCTGTGTGACCTTGGCAAGACTCTAATGTCTCTCCCTCAAATGCGTATAATAATGGGAACAGTCATTTTCAAACTTTCATGATCACAAGGCACAGCAACACATGTCTTCACATCCAAACCCAGCACACACCTGTGCATGTGTCTATGCTCGGGTCCACATAGAGGCACAAAACTGAGGATAACATTTTACAAAGTAGGAGATATCTGTATTAACTGTGTTGCAACCACATATTTCCAATTCTACTTTGGCATATTTAATGACTTTATTTTATTTATTATATTTATGTTATGACTAGCTCAGCCTACTCTGGGGGTGGGGCTAGTGCAGATTGTGGTACCAGGGATTCAAGCACAGTCCCTGCAGTTGCCTAAGCTTGCCTAAGCAGACACTTTAGACCACTGAGCTACCTCGCTGGCCCCTACTTAATGTCTCTAAAAAGGGACTTTGGCCACCCACTACATTTACTATGATGAACAAACCACAGCAGTAACTTGGGAGAGCGATGATTCCTAGAGCAGGTGTTGGTAACAATAGCCAGCAGCCTATTTGCATAAGTGAGCTTTTGCGAGAACACAGCAGTACCTATGTTGCTTTGAAGCCCTCCACTGAAAGCACCCTGATTTTGAGCACCACCCAAAGGCTGGGTCTGCACAGGTAGGCATTTTGACCTGATAAAAAATAGCAAAGCTATGTTTATGTATTGATTAAAAATAAGTAAACAGTAAATCTTTGAGATACGACTTTTTCCCTTGCTCATTTTGGAAGCCTTAATAAGCAGAGAAATGACTAACATTCTCTTTAATGGCATAAAGGACACTGAGATACACCAAGCAACAGGTATGCAGATGCAGTAGTCGGAGACTAAACCTCTAATAAGCAAAACAAATTATACCCAGTATCAGTCTGCTACTTGTAAATGTTGCATTTATTCTATGTCTGGTTTTTTGGTAACTTTTTAATCTTTTATTTATTTTTTATTTTGGTACAGAGTCTCACTATACAGCTCAGAATCATAGTGATCCTCTTGTCTCAGCCTCCCTAGTGCTGGAATTATAGGCCTGTGCCACCATACTGAGTTTCAGTGGTATACACAGCATGTGGTACAGGAGATCAAACGTGGTCCTTGTGCATGCCAGGTAGGCACTTACACTGCTGAACTATCTCTGCAGCCCTGTTTTTTTGATACAGGAGCAAAGTTGGGCAGCTTAGCTCTTTAAGAAAAAGTTTGCTAATCCTTAATGTAGAGAATAAAATGCAATCTATCCAGCGTAAAGGCTTTACCCCAATGCCCAAGGCATCAGAACTATCTTTTTTATTGTTATTGAGCATGATTTTATTATGCTAACACTAAAACTAAAGTTAGCTAGCCCTGGGAGGAGTTTTGTCATCAAACAAATATGATAAAAAGGTTTCACTAAGCAGATGGGTGGAGGATTTAAATAAATTTATTTTTTTAAACTTTATTTATTTACTTTATGGCCAGCTCAGTCTGCCCTGGGGATGGGGCTGGTGCAGCATGTGGTGCTGGGGATTAAACCATGGTCCCTGTGCACTTGCCTAAGCTTACCTAAGCAGGCACTTTTAACTGCTGAGCTATCTCGCCAGCCCTAAATAAATTTAAATAATCTCTCAATCTCTTTTTTTCTCAGGTTTCAGATACGTATATCATTCCAGATAGTTCCCCTAATTGTTTTGTGTTTGTTTGTTTGTTTGTTTGTTTGCAAGACCGGGGGCTAATTGGTATTATCAGCCTCCACACTGCTAGTCAAACCAGCTGAGAGGTCAGCCCACATTTAAGCTTTTCAAACTCCTTTAGATTCTTCCACTGAAGATGCCCTGCTTTTCTTCCTGCAGTCATTAAAGACTAAATCTTTGATAAGCAAAGTAAATCAGATGTAGTCTCATTCTGCTAGTTGAATGGGTCTTCTCTGCTTGGCTGGGCTGGGCTGGGCTGTGAATTATGAACTAATCATATCAGTATGGTGGTTGACTAGCAGACAGTGGATCATGAAGGGAAGGGAAAGATCCTAGCCTGCCCCACACCCTCTCACTGACCAAAGTGGAGTCAAACCTTCTCATCCTGAAAATAAATAAATAAATAAATAAATAAATAAATAAATAAATAAAACCTTCTAATCCTACCTGAAATTGTCAGCAGCAATGTGTTAGAAGAGGGACAAGACTGTCATTAAAGAATCGCATAGTCCCCCCCACACACCGCAAAAAAAGAGAGAATTACATAGCAGAGGAAAATGGCAAAGCTCCCAACATGTGGTAAGAAAAAATAAATAAATACAAGAAAAGAATAAAATAAAGGCAAGGGTAAGATTACACACCATGCATTATTAAAACTGCATTCTCTTTCTTTCCATCCCCATCAAATTTTATTTCAGTGAAGCACAGAGGCTTAAAGAGAGATAAAAGCCTTTAAAATATAAATTAAACCCTATCTATTTCACTACCCAGAGCCACACATGCTGGGTTCCGTCTGTGTGCTGTGCCCAGAAAGCTGGAATGAGCTGGCTTAAAGCTGGATGAATGTCTCTGATTTGCTGACATCTGGCAGAGGGGTCTTGTAGCCAGTCAAACCAAGGCTCTCCCTGGAAACCATTAGGTTTTTTTTTTTTTTTTTTTAAGGAAGTTTGCCCTCATTTCTTTTCAGAATTAACCTGATAACTATTAGTCATCCTAAAAGCCTAGTGTGTATGTGGCCCCTTAGAGGGGCACAGCAACAGCTTGTATTTGTTTGCATTCACACACAGCCTTTCCATTTTTTTCCTGTATTTTTTTAAGGAGAATAAAAATAGTGTAAAAAAGTTAGAAATGATACAGAATTTCTCTGAATAAAATGATAGGAATTCAATAATAATTGTTACATTGTATATTGCTGTCTTCAACAGTGGATCAGATTACTTGCTCTAAGCATACAAAATTCATCAAAAACAAAATTAAAAAGAAGAAAAAACCATAAGCCTTAGCTAGACCAGTAGCAGTCAGCCGTACAATGATCCAAGCTGCCCTGTGTAGATAGTATCCATACATTTTTCTCTTCTTTCTTTTCTGCTTTCGTTCATCCCAATTCTTCCTTCCCTTTGAATAGTTTCTTTCTCTTTCACTGTATAGATTGTACCTTTCAGATTTTCTTTACTCTTTCATGTTCTTATGGTATTTATTTTATTGCAGAACTCAGTTGTAAGAATTTCAATTGTAAATAAAGATAAGCCCATCACCTTATTTTTTTTAAAGAAATTTTTTTTATTGCATCCGGTGCTGAGACGGTGCACCTGGTGAAGCAGGGCCAAGACTGCACACAAGGTATGTGGGGCCAGCAATTGAACTCAGGCCCTTCTACTTGCCAGCTCAGGGCTTATTCCTCTGAGCTATCTCTCCAGGCCCTTAAACATTTATCTATATTTTCTTTTTTGGGGCTCAAACTCAGGACCTTGCACTGCCAGGCAGGCGCTTATGCCACTGAGCTATCTCGCCAGCCTAAACCCATCACATTAACAAAAATTAAAATGATTGGTAGGATCCAATATGACAAGGATATAGGGAAACTGGTAATTGTGTAGCCACTATGGGAATGGAAATTGGTAGAGCCTTTCTTTCAGAGGATTTAGATGGTGGAATGAAGTGTCAGTGGCAAAAATGCTAAATATAAAATATGCATACCTCTTAATGTGGCAATTCTGACCCTAGAATACTAGTGACAGAACAAGCAGGGGTTCGAACTCATGACCTTGCACTTGCCAGGCAGACACTTGTGCCATGGAGCTACCCCCCCAGCCCCTACAAGTTATTTTTTAATATCCCACAATTACTATATGAATTTTACTTTTGATGGGCATTCAAGCTATTGCTGTGCTTGGATCTTCTGAATAGTTTCTGAAGGAATTCTACCTTTTCCCCATGAGCATTCTTCAGCACCATTATCTGCCTAATACAATGGCTAAAATTAAAGAGACAGATGAAAAGATCTTGAGAAGAAAATCAAGCATTGATAACTCTCTCACATGGCTCTGGAAAGTGTAAATTGGTACAACTGGTTGGGAAAAATATATATCTTCCCTATGACCCAACAATTCAACAAGTGAGTATAATAACATAGTCTTTCTTACACTGTATTTCGGATATGGCAGGGCATCGTTCCAAATACATGCCTATGGTTACCCCTGGAGAAAACGTGAATACAGTGCAGAGGGAACGTGAAGAATAACTGTTAAGGTTTCAGTCTAACCCCTCACAAAGTCTCATGTGTTTGAAAGGTCACAGAATTATTGGGGTACGTTCATCAATGATGAGTTCAGTAGCTTCGTTGAAAATAGGTCTCTTGGAGTGTTAATCTTTTTTCCTTCAGTTGTTTATTAGTGGATGTTTGTGGTACATGATTCAGTTCTTTGTGGGCAGTTGATGTGTGTATATAACAGATCTTAATTCTTCTCATTTCTTTAACCTCCCCTTCCTAGTCGCCCACTCCATCTCTTGGTCTCTTTTCCTTTTGCAAAAGATTAATTTCCCTATTTCCTGTTATCTATCTTTTTGTTCTTTATATTTTGCATTTCTGATATGTAATACTTAATCTTATGTGTCTGATTTATTTCACTTAAAATTATATCAAGGTGCATCTATTTTCCTACAAATGACTCAAGTTTAGACTTCTTTGTGGTATTTATTGATTTGAATTTTTTATTTTATTTTATTTTTTCTTGTTTCAGAACTTTTGTTTGTTTGTTTATTTATTTATTTTTATGGCCGGCTCAGCCGGCCCTCAGGGCAGGGCTGGCGCAGCATGTGGTGCCGGGGATCGAACCGCGCTCCCTGCAGCAGCCCAAGCTTTCCTAAGCAGGCGCTTTAGACCACTGAACCATCCTGCCAGGCCCTTCTTTGTGGTATTTATGGTATAAATACATTTTCTCTAGCCATTCATTTGTTGATGGTCATATAGACCACTTCCAAAAATTGCACTGCTAAACATATGGGCGTGTATCTATCACTATTTGATAACTTTAACTCTTTCTGGATGATACCCAGAAGAAGAAGAATGTGACCAAATGAAATTTCTAGTTTTAATTTTTGAGGAATCTCCATTCTGATCCACATAATGATTGTACTACTTTATATTCCCAACACCAGTGTAAAATGTTCCTTTTCCCCAAAGCCTCGCCAATCTTTACATATATATATATATATATATATATATATATATATATATATATATATATCCTGGCCAGCTCAGCCTGCCCTGGGGGTGGGGCTGGCACAGCACATGGTGCTGGGGCTCAAACTGCCCTACGGTTGCCTAAGCTTTCCTAAGCAGGTGCCTTAGACCCGCTGAGCCACCTCAACAACCTGCCTCACCAATCTTTATTGTTATCTGGCTCCTTTATGATGACTATTTGTGGGAGGAGTAAGATGGAATCTCAGTGTTGCCTTAATTTGCATTTCTGTAATGATCAAAAATATTGAACATCTCATGTATTATTTATTTACCTTCTGTATTTCTGAGGACTGTCTATTCATTTTACTAATTTTTACTAGGTCTTTCATTTATACAGTGTAATTTGAGTTACTTAAATAACATACATATTAGTCCTCCGTTCAAAGAATAGCTGACAACCTGCTGCTCTGTAGGCTGTCTCTTCACTGTTCGTTATTTCATTTGCTTTGCTGAAGTTTTTAATTTGATATGACCCAATTTTTTGATTCTTGGTAGCATTTCTTATGCTATCGGGATTTTACTCAGAAAGTCCTGTGTATGTCGATAGTGTCAAGAATTTTGTCTATTTTATCTTTCAGCAGGTTGCTCATATTTTAACATTTTGGTTTATATATATTATGGCCAGCTCAGCCTGGGGCTGGGGCAGTATGTGGTGCTGGGGGATCAAACCTCGGAGCCTGTGGTTGACTGAGCTTGCCTAAACAGGCGTTTTAGCCAACTCACCATATACCCCCAACATTTTGGTATTTAATTCACTTTAGTTTAGTATCTGGTGAGGTGGTGCATGGGTCTCAACTCAATTTTCTGCATGTGTCACTATATCAAGCACCATTTATTTAAGAGGCTATCTTTCCTGCAGTGCATGTTTTTGGTCCCTTTGGGATCATTTCTGTATTTACTTTTCCATTGATCTACATCTTTTGTGTGTGTGTGAATACTATGCTGATTTAAACACTGAGTTTTGTTTGTTTGTTTGTGTTTGTGTGTGTGTGTGTGTATGTTTGTTTGCTTGCTTGTTTGAGACATGGTCTCGATATGAGGTTTGGGCCAGTGTTGTGCTCACTTTTGTAGCCCCCAGGCTGATCTAAAACCCCTCTCTCAACTTCCGAGGGTCGGGATTACAGGCATGAGCCACCACACCTGGTTCCAGGCGTGCTACCAGGCAGGTACTTAAGTGCTGAGCTATATCCCCGACCGGTAAAGCTTCTTAAATAAGGAGGAGAAGATGAATTAAAGGGAAGGGAGTAGAACAGGAAAAAAGGAGGCACTAAGGGCAGGTACAAGTTCTCCATGATGAATGTGGTCATTTGTATATCTAAATTTAAATTTAAAAAAAGAAAGCTAAAACAACATAAAGGGAAAATAAGATGGAAAGGACTAAAAAGAGAAAAGAAGCAAAACAAATGGGGGTTAAAAAAAAAAAAACCCTAATGCCCACCCCAAATGAAGGTAAAAAAAAAAAAAAAAAAAAATCTCCTCCTACCAAAACATTTCTCTACTTTTCGAATGACTGGTTTCTTCCCAGGATTCATAGTCTTGCAATCCAGTAAATCATGATTGTCTCCTCTAGCTTTAAGGTCTGCAGATTTGGGAGGAATATCTCTGCCCAGAGGTCTCTCTGTCCATATGCTTCACTCTTGGGCTACCACCTAACCTGGAGCATATTCTTGTTCATATTGGTAGATACAGAAGCAATCAGATCACCGGTGCCTGCAGAACATAAGCAGTGGGGTAGGGATAAAGGCAGCCTATTAAGAGCTGCCCAAAATGTCACTTGATTAATGGCACTCTGCAATATGGATGCTGCACTGAGTCTCTTCTCCAACTTTATCCTGGGATTAAGGAGTTAATTTCATAATAAAATCTTATGCTGTTTTTGTGGTTTACAACATTCCTGGGCTTCTCTTGGGCTAATCCTCCCAGCCAGGTTCATAGAATTTCCCCAGCTCTGCCAACCCTTGAGGAATACCTACTCCCTGAGCACTGACCTCATCTCTAATCAAGTCAATTGGCTTTCAGCACCTCTGCTGCTCCATACCAAAGAGAAACAAAACTCGGATCCAGGTTTGAGCGGACAGATGGCCTTGGCCTGGAAATGCAATCCCTGGGCACAAAGCTGGTCAGGAATCAATACCCAGCTACACCTTGTCCACTAGGGGACTATCTCTCCCCTACTGGGAATGGCTTACTCTTCTCCCTGGCTCTTCCCTTCTCTCTCTCTGCTTCTGGCTTCCCTCGGTTGAACACTTTCCATGCTCTTCCTCATCCTGTTTCTGCCTTGGTGTTTGGGAACCATGGATTAAATTCACAAACCAAAATAAGCTTCTGTTACCTAAAGTTACAAGTGTTAGGTATTTTCTCCCTGCACCAGGAAAGTGAATAATACAATAACCTTCACTGGTAATTCCTTTCTCTTTTGGCAATGGCGAGCTATCTCACAGTGTTACTAGGCTAACCTGCAACTCCTAGGTTCACGGCATTCTCCCTTAGCCTCTCAAGTAGCTGGAAGCACAGGTACACACTATTGGGCCCAATTTGCTTTTCATTCCTTTTATTTGTGTCTCATTTTAATATTTTTGCACCTAACATGTGCTTATCAAGTTATTTGAATGAAAGTTTAGAAAAAATAAGACAAAAGAATGAAGAATGGGCCATGCAAAGACCACAAGGGTAAGTTTTCTCCTTTTACATTGTACAACAGATGCTCACTAATGACTTGATTTGCTACTATGAGTTAAGCACATATGATTGACTCTCATTATTCCCTTCTATTGAATCTGTGAATTTCCCCACATATCAAGATTGATTTGCAACCTCCAAACTGGTGTTCGTAGTACCTTTATAGTCATTCACAGACACATAGTTACACAGGGCACAAAAATTTGTTGCTTGAGGGGCATGATGGCATTGCCTGTCACCATAGCACTCTGGAAGGATGAGGCAGGAGAATCACAATTTCGGGTTCTACCAGGACAATGTAGCAAGACTGTCTCAAAATGTAAGGTCTGTAGAAGTTGCTCAGTGATAAGGGCCTGGTTTCAATCCCCTGTATCGCCAAAAAGGAAAAAAGAAAAAAAGAAAGGTCATTCAATTCCCACAATTCCAGCTGAAGTTGAGAACAGTGACAAAGGTAGCACTGTACCTTCTTAGTTCAGCTCTCATTCTATCAGTGGCTGCCCATCTCGTGGCCTCCTTAGTGCCACATTTTTGTCTTCATTTCCTTTTGGTGGCTTTATCATTACTACTGCAGCACTGGGTAGTGTTCTCAAATACAAGAAGGCAGTCAGGTGTCCTACAGAGAGAACATCTATCTTCCATCAGATGTGTGTAAGCAATTATAGTGCTGTTGACCTTGCGTTCCATATAATGATACATCAATAAATCAAATGAATAAAATAAGATGCCCCTAAATAGAAACACTCAGAGAACAAGGTTATGAATGGATTTCTGGACAAAAATGCGACCAGATGCCTGCAGGCTCTAGGCCTATATTTCCCTTAGGAACAATGTCCCAATATTTACTCATTCAGAATCTGTAGTAGTTTATAGAGCATATCTACTGTGAATCACAAAACCCAATTGTGCTTTGCAACAAAATTGTGGGCCATGCAATGGCCTCCAGTCATGGTGACAGCTGTAATAATCCTCACAGTGATGTAAAGCAGGGCACAGCACACCACAACCTGTGGGCCACTGCCCCTTTGTGAGTGAAGTTTGATTGAAACTCAACTCTGAGGGTTGGGGATGTAGCTCAGCCTGGCAAGCACAAGGTCTCCAGTTCAATCTGCAGTACCACAAAAAGAAAGACAGAAAGAATGAAAGACTGGCCAGACAGTTCAGTGTACTAAGCACCTGCTTAGGCAAGAGCTGAGATCAGGGTTTCTATCCGTGATACCACATGCCATGCTGGCCCCATTCCCAGCGCAGGTGGACCTGGCCACTGAGACCCAGCATGGTGGCACATGCCTATAATCCCAGAACTGGGAAGGGAAAAAACAGGAGGATCACTACAAGTCCAAGCTGTGTAGCTTGCTTGTACCAAATGCATAATAATTTTAAAAAATAAAAGGAAACTCGATCAGGTGTTTATATTCTGCCTGTGGCTGTTTTCACCTCAAAACAGCATTTAGGCAACTGCAACAGAGACCATAAGGATATTAAAGCCCAAAATATTTTTATCTGACCTTTTTAGATAAAAAGTTTGCCATCCCTAAATTATAAGCATTTACCATTTACCAAGTACTTTACAGCGTTGACAGAGATTATGTAGACCAAATCATATATTACTACTCTGAATAGTAACTGCTGTTAGGTATGCATCAGGTACTTATATATAATGTCTTATTTGATCTTCCCTTGTGCAACCATGTAGAGTGGCTATTCTGGTTCTGTGTGAACTGAGTTTTTGTCACTGGGATCAAACAACTTGAGGCAGTTTATTTTGGCACATAATAATAGTTTTAGAGGTTCAGGCCATGATCAGTTGATTTCATTGCTGTGAGCCTGAACTGAGGCAGAGTGCTAGGATGGATATGGTGGAGGAGAGTCACTTGCCTTAGGGAACTCAGGAAACAGAAAAAAAGACAAGGAGCCGGAGAGCAAGAGCAGGGCCCACGCGCAACTCTCAAGGTCACATCCGTAAGATCCATGCTCCAGCCAGACCCCAGCGCCTGCTTTCTTCACCTCCCAATAACAGCAAAGTATGGTGTTGTAACAGATTAATCCACTGATGAAGTCAGAACTCTTTTCTTCACTCGGTGTTTAAGATGGTCAGAGCCTTTGTGCCGGGCTACATTCCTGTCCCTCTGTTCTGTTTTGTGTTTTGGTTTTGGTTTGTTTTGTGATGAGGTTTCACTATATTTCCCAGTCTGCTCTCAAACTTGCAGTTCTCCTGCTTCTGCTTCCCAGGGTTCTGGGGCTAAGGGTGTGCACTGCCAGAGCAG